>BRDA01028702.1:5039-53206 GCA_036984385.1 Crenuchus spilurus | reverse complement strand
AATATTGACATTTGCCATCTCCACATCATTGCATTCAGTTTTTATTCACAATTTGTATAGCGTCCCAACTTTTTTGGAATCCGGTTTGTATTCTTCAGACAATTCTTCACAAATCTGCTGCAGAAGTTCACATAAATGTTGGCTCTTGTAGGTTTGCTTTGCTTTTCACTTCATCACAAATCAGCTGGATGGAGTTTAAGTCTGGAGACTGTGCTCCACTCCATGTTTTCAAGCTGACCATCTTTTTTCTTATTCCTGAAGTAGTTCTGGTAGAGCTTGGACTGATGTTTTGGGTCATTATTTTGCGGCAGGATGAACCCCTGTCCAACTAGGCACATACCTGAAAAGTCCTAAAACTTTTGACCGGTAGTTTGAGCTGTGAATGCTGGGATATCAGATCAGTGGAAGATTCTGTAGAGTTGTATAATAAACTTTTTCTCCACAGTTAAACGTGCTGTATTGTGGTTATTGTATAAACTCCTCTGTGTAAACAGGTCCTCAGTTTCTCATATATTCAGTGTAATTGTATTGCACTTCACACATTGAATCATTTCCTAAAGAACCTGTTCTGTGGTCAGACCCTGTGTGATGCTCACTGATGAGGGCAGTGACGATGTCCTGCATGCTCTCCAGAAAGCTGCTGAGATGTTGAGTGGACGTGTGGTGAGGAGATGTGATCTGAGCAACGACGGCTGCTGCTTCAGCTCGAGCTGCTTCTGCACACGTTTCATCAGTCAGGATATCAGCAAGACACAGGACACCATCCACCTTCACACACACACACACACACACACACACACAAATATGCACATTCACTATTACTAGCTCTTCTCATTCAGCCTATAAACGTTTAAACATAATGTATATCCAGCCTATAGCAGTTTAGCCTACAATAACAAAAACTTAATTCATATCTACAGGATAAATTTCTAACCTCTCTTTATCTCTTAGAATTAATCAGACTATTTTCATGACTGTACTTTTAAGACTGACATTTGTAAATGAGCTCTATTCTGACAGGCAGCCCTGTATTGTTCTTCAAAAGTAGTCCAAGCTGAAACACTTGTGTGAAAGTAGGCAGAGCTGCACTCCTATAGGCTGAGTAGATTGGTTTATGTAAATAATTTGGGTTGTGTGAGAGGTTTTGACATACAATATCAAGATTTTTTATTAAATTTTTTTAATGAAATGGGACCAGTTTTAACACTGCATTGACTTGTTTTTGCCACACGGGTGCAATATTTTACCAGTTTTGATAGATTTCCACACAGCAGTGCTCCTCCAGAACTAAATACAGCACTTAGATTTCTCTCTTTAAATCACATTTCTTTATGTTTTAATATTGCAATTCTCTTTAAAAACTCCGAGTGTCTGTATGACAGTCAGTTCCTCAGTATGGAACAGCATGATACGGAGTCAGTATGGTAGATACTAAATCATTCAGTCACAGTTTAATGATTAATTACTGAATTACAGACATTCATTATTATACAGAATAAAATTTTACTTTTAACTTATGTGATACTTTCAGTGCTGGTACACAGAAAACCTGAAAATATGTTGATTGTGATTGGAAAAGTGATGCAAGAGAAACGTAATTGCTTTTTTTGTTTTTTTTTGCTATTTTTTAAACATCCTGTATATCTCTGCTCCAAATAAAAAAATATAATTTTAAACTTTTTTTATAAAATAAATTTATAAATTTCTGAGTGTTTCTGAACAGTTGCTTTGTAATCGGAGTGTAAATGTAATAACTGACCATAAATGAGTTTCATTGTACCAGATTTGGGGGCTAGTTACAAAAGTCACTTAACAGTCTGAACAATCAGATCTAACACGTTTCATTCAGTTCATTTATACACTGTCTGAACCAAATAGCTTTATAACCTAAATACATCAACATATTTTACATTGTTACATTGTGTTACACAGACCACCCCATGTGTACGCTGCTCTTTAGCCTGGTTAACTGCATGTAAAACAGACCACCCCATTTAGAGGCTGCACTTTAGCCTTCTAACTTCATGTAAAACAGACCACTACATGTGGAGGCTGCACTTTAGCCTGCTAACAGTATGAAAAACAGACCACCCCATGTGAAGGCTGCACTTTAGTCAGGCTAACAGTATGTAAAACAGACTACCACAAGTGGAGGCTGCTCTTTAGCCTGACTACCATGTAAAACAGACCACCCCACATGGAGGCTGCACTTTAGCCTGGATGACACTCACTGCAAGTGTTTGTGTTCTTCTAAATGGTACTTTATTACAGACACCAAGAGAAAGTTTAAACTAATATCAGTGTGAATTCTGTCAGTCATCAACTACATGAAAGATGAACAAAGATTTTTATGATAGGATCAATCTGGGGAAACATCTAAATACAATCAACAGTGACAGATGATGATGATGATGATAATGATGACGATGATATAGAGATATAAGATCAAATATGATCAAAAAGAATGTTATTCTAGAACTTGTTTAACTGTATAAAAAGCAGAATAAACTAAAAGCATATAAGTGGGAATGACGTACACACCTGAATCCCGTCAGTTCAGTGCAGTTTCCTCAGCTGTATAGGCTGAGATGTTGTTCTTTGAGTTATGAGAAGGTTTGCTCCAGCAGGTGTGTGCTTTTCAGTGACAGTTTTACTGGCAGATTCTCCTGGGGCTACAGCATCAGTCTCTGCTTTCAGTGCTTTTCTCAATCTTTATTTATTTATTTATTTACTCATTTATTTATGCTAGCTCCAGTTCTCAGAGCTCCTCTGCTGCAATCTTGCCTTACTATTGTCTTTGTTTGTTTACAGTTTATGGTGTCCACCTCCTTCTATCTACACTCTTTGTTCATTTTAGCTTCACTGACCACATAGCTGCACTTTGTAGTTCTAAATTTACAGACTGTAGTCTATCTGTTTCTCTGTATACAATCTTCACTCTGTTCTTCAATGGTCAGGACCACTATACAGTCTATATATTGAAACTAAATAGCCTCTTTCTGTGATGTCACAAAAAGCAATTTCAACCAAAACTTCAGTCCCACCCACTCATTTAGATGCTATAAAGAGTGTTTCAGCCTGGACTGCTTATTAAATCAGACACAATACAAGTCAGCCCGAGCTCATTTACATATATCTGTCTTAAAGGTGATGAAATTAAACAGCTTTTTAAATTCCAAGTTTGGAAAATGATCGTAAACATTAATTATAATGTGAATATTTATACATAAATACACACAAACATCATAAAACGTTGAGTAAAAAAAAAAACATCCTTACTTTACTTCTATTGGCTGCAAAGACTCTACTTCTATCACCTTGTCAACACTTTCTGTACTGGGTCTCTGTCCCCACAGTAACTGCTGTGCAGATTTGAACTTGTTACATCAGTTCATTTATGACTGCAGTGCAACAAAAATGGCCGCCTCACTTATGATTGGCACAGTTCATGTTCACAGAAATGTTCACTGAACTGAAGCCTAAAATAAAACAAATCACAGGACTCCTGTCCAAGGGTTTTGTGTTGTTTCATGAGCCCAGGTAACCATTTCTGGTTAGTAGAACGTTTTCTGAATGTTACAAATGTTATCAATTTAGAATGTTAGAAAACTTAGATTGTTCAATCTGTAAAGGTTTCTAGATGGTTCTAGAACATTTTGTTTAACATAATCTAATTTTTTACATTGTAACATTGCTGCAACATTATGAGGACCTGACGTACAGTACATTAAAATTTTGACCACACAGAGAGAAAATATTTTTTGAAACAATAAATAACATAAACAGCTCATTTAAAAGAGATCAATGTTATTAAGTAACCATGAGCTGACTTATCTTTACACTGTTTGTGCTGAATGCCCTCCAGTTCAAATAAACTGCTGATGCCTCCCTGTCAACCAGTAATATAATGATCTTCACAACCAAGAAAAAACACTCATTGATGTTACATTAATGTTACTTATGACGCTGTCATAACATTAGGTTTTGTCTAACTGGGAACGTTCTGTGAGAAACGTTCCAATAACATTGTAATGTAAACCATTATGACATCACACATTTTCAGAACATTCTGGGAACATTACCTCTATAACGTTACATGTGAAACTTCCTGGAACTTTCTAAAAATATTGTTCAACATTTTTATAACGTTCTCTGTTAGATATGATAATGCACGTCAAATCACCTTCCATCCTGTAGGCACTTATCAAAGCTCCTCCCTATAGTCCTGATCTTTGACTATCACCTCTTTGGTCCTGAAAGAAGCCATAAGAGGACAGAGACTCACGTCTGAAGTGAAGACAGCAGTGCATTAGTGGCTCACAGCTCAACCAAAAATATGTTTTAATGAGTGAATATTAAAAAAAAACTGTTGATAGATGGACAAAGTGTACTGAACAGCTGGAAAAATTTGTAAAATAATGTTTATGTCTTTAATACTGTATTTTAATATAAATTCTACAGCCAGAGTGTGGATCATTTTCTCAGCCTCATAAGTGCATGGAAGGAAACAAATAGAAATAAAATAGAAGAATAATGATGGATATGTGCTCTTATATTATTTTGGGAGGTTGTACCTTTTCCAGTTGGTTGATGCCTTCCTCCACACAGCAGATGGAAGCCACAGTTCTCAACGCATGAGCATAAAGGCTGCTGAAACAGTCCTGTCTGCAGATCTTCAACAGAGCCACCACTGCACCTTCCTGCAGGAGAACATCAAAAATGCCATCAAAGCACAGTTCACTTGTATTTACTTATTACACACTTATAGTTAATCACATATCTGGAGCCCAAATTTTGCTTCTTTAGTTCAGTACTGCAGCTGCTGTTCCTAACACACACACAAACTCTCTTAGCCCAGATATTTCTGTAAAAAGACATCATCACATCATCTTTGAAGCTACTCAAAGCTCATCCAGATGTTACTGAAGGTGTCACAGACTAGTGGATTTGGTTTAGGACACAGTCAGACTTACTGTAAGCTATAAACATGAATAAAAGTTCTTCACTACAGACACTTCAGACAGCAGCAGAGCTGCTAGAAGACTGATCTTAGAATAGATTCTTTTGTATTTATGATGCTCATCATCACTAAAACTGCCCCTAGATCAGCACTTCCTGTTCTAAGATGGCTGTCGCAGCATTCGGCTAGACAAGTTGTAGTTATTGTTTAAAGTTCACAGTAAGTTTGACTGTGTCCTAAACCACATCCACTAATATGTGAGACCTTCATTAACATCATGATGAGTTTTGAGAAGTTTGAGAGAAGGTTTAGTGATGCACTTTTACATAAATGACTTATGAAGAAAATAGTTATTTAGGTAACGACAGATTTCAGAGTTTGTTAGCAATGTTAGCCTCACAGCTCCTGTTCTAAAGTAAAGAAGCAAAATTTGGACTCCAAACATTCATGGCTGATCAACTACATCAGGTAAGTTGAATGATTTTATTTGGAAGTGAATCGATCCTTTAAATACAGTTTATTTAAGAAAACACATCTCTTAACGATCCTTGTTTGTATATGATTGATCTATACATTAGTCCTGTTAATTACAAGTGAAAACACATTTGTTTATTAGTATATTATTTCTTGATGAGTTTGCTGTGTTTTGTAACCCTGTGATGTGGTCACTAATGATCAGTTTCATTCTATAAACAAAGGTATAGTAACAAAGGTATAGTAACACTACAGCATTAATGGAAACAACCAGCATTTATCAATAAATAGACTGATTAGACTATTAATCTGTAACAAGCAAATGAGTCTGCAGTAGAGTAACACAACACCTGTAATGTTAAAGCTTTGTTTTGAATTTTGCCACTCGAGTACTAATAAATGATGTTTCATTGTGCATAGAAATTAATTTTGTTGAAAAAGTTTATAAAAAATAATCAATTAAAATATGGAGAAACTCAAGTGATGAGTGAAAAGCTGAACTGCAAGAACTGAAAAGTATGCTGTTAAATGTATTTGAGAAAAATTATTCTGCTTTAATAATATATACTACAGCACTCATGTATTTTACATTCCTGACAGATAAACAAACAATCAGAGCATGGAGAGTTCATCTGTATGTGACTGGCAAGCAAACAAATAAATAAATACAAACAGAGTGGCCAAGAACAATGCAGAAGCTCAACATGTCTATTTTCAGCACACAGAAGTTTCCATAAACTGGTGTGTGTGAGAGCGTGTGTGGGTGTTACTGCAGAGAGTGAAAAACCATCCAGCAAGATGACATAATCACCACCATCACATCAACTGGCTTCATTACAGCCTGACACCAGGGATAATGGTGGACCACACACACACACACACACACACACACACACACACACACACACACTCTTTCCATCACAAACAAAACAGCAGCACAGAACCCCATCATAAATACATTGTCATCCACATGGATTCTCTATATGCTGCAATAATTACTCGAAAAAAAATCATACTGGACAATTTTTGAGTAGATGCTGAATATATCATAGTAGACACTGAATAATTCATAGTGGATAGGAAATAATTTGATGAAGCAGGTATAATGTGGTAACTGTACAATGATTGTCAGTGAATTAAAGTGTAAGAAGCCTGTTGGCGTTACCTTGGCTATGATGCTGCAGAGCTGTGGTCCATCCTGAGTGAGAGACAGCAGGTTGCTGATGGCATTCTCTATAATAAAAACATCGTCTGATTCTTCAACTTGCTTGATCAGGATCTGTTAAAACACAAGTTCAAAACAAGCATATATACATATCAACACTGCCTAATACATATTCTATTATTATTATTATTATTATTATTATTGATTATGATGATGATGAAGATGATGATGATGATGATGATGATGATGATGATGATTATTTGTAGTAGTAGTAGTAGTAGTAGTAGTGGTGGTGGTGGTAGTAGTGTTATAAGCTGTATTAAGAAAGTTTTACTGTTAGTTTACATTGACCTTACAGGTATAACATCTGTTTTAGTTGATTAAAGAAAAAAGGTTTGGTGTTTATTTTTTTTTATTTTATTTTTTTTTTTTTTGCCAATTTTCTCCCCTTCCCAATGTAGCAGTAGTCAATTAACCCATCCCATCCACTAGGGGGCTCTCCCCATCACTTTGCACTGTTCCTGACTCCAGGAGGGTGAAGACAAGCACAAGCCTCCTCTGTTGCATGTAATACAGCCGTTGCCTCCTTTTGAACTACCACTGAAACACCATCATTGGAGACCCAACACGCTCGGAGGAAAGCGCAGAGTTCCCAGCTCCAAATGGTTCAGTAGACGCCTGAGCCGGCGAACATTGCAACATGTGAGTGATAGGAAGAGTAGAGCGCCATCTACCCACCCAGAGAGAGCACTGCCAATTTTTGCTCTCTTGTGCCCCATCTGTTGATGGCAAACAGATTGACCGGGATTAAAACTTGTGATCCTCTGGTCATAGTGTCACTGTCCCTAAGTTTAGTGTTTATTAAAAGACAATCATTAAAGAGGTCACATCCTACATTTTTATTGTATTTTTTTCTAAATGTACATGTATGTGTTTATGTACGGTACTAAAAAGTGCCATATTTAAATTATTTGTGTAACCATATATTTATTTATACCATAATTATTTAAAATAATTCATGATTACATGATCATTTTCCAACTTTTCTTTACTTGTTAGAATAGACTGTTTTTGTTACTGTACCTGTACTGTACTGTAGGCTGATATATGTAAATTATCTCTGTTCTGATTGGCTGTGATGTGCCTCATTCATAAAGCAATCTAGGTTTCAAAGGCTTCAGAGTGAAACGGGAGGGGCTAATCTCCTATAGGCTAAATCGATGAGAATATTTCCTTGAAATGTAAAGTGCATTATAAATAAAATTTATTATTATTATTATTATTATTATTATTATTATTATTATTATTATTATTATATGTGTTTAGTTTCTGTGACATCACAAAATCAGTGAATCTGAAATTTGCTATTTTAGCAGTTTTGTTTTCTTATATGGACTGTATGGACTGGGGAGTGATTGGGAGTGATTCAAATGGAACTTTCAGAAGATTAGGTTTGTCCACGATATGGCCCCTTTAAAAGTGCACAGTAGAAGTCACACTTGACTGCTTTTCAAAGACGATCTAAAGGGTCAGTCAATGGAAGGTCAAACACTGAAGGGTCAGTCAGTGGACCTTAGTCAGTGATGTGGAGTGATGACTAACTGCAGCACATATCAACATCATCATCTACAGTAATTCACAAACTTTATGACAAATAATCCTTCATGACAAGACCATCAGGCCTAATGGTCATCAGTGCGCTGTCCAGCAGTCTGGCTCAGTGCCAGTACTGTAATGGTCTCTTTCTGAAGCTGTAGCTGTGGCCTTACCTGTATTTCATTGGCGAGGGCCATGTCGATCATTTGGCTGAAGGAATCACTGACGTCTGTGAGGATTTCATGAATGGCCTCCTTCATGGACTTCAGGAAATACTCATCATCAGTGTGAAGGCACCTGCAGAAAAGAACACAACACCTTTCTTCTGAAAGATGGCCACTACCATATCTCTCTTAAAAGGACTGGACCAGAAGGTCCACACCTCCTCCTCCCATTCAAAGCTTCATGACTTTCACACAATGACATGACAAAACATGCCTCGGGGCCAACTTTTTTAATTGTGATGTCATTCTCAATGTCTACATTTGTTTATATTTAATAAATATAATTAAGTTGGTCATTGAAAACAAACACTATGGCCTGAGGATTACAAGTTTGAATCCTGGGTCATGCTGCTTAATCTCAGGTGCACAGAGAGTGCAAAATTGGCTGTGCCTCCTGTGGGTAGGTAGATTGCGCTCTCTCTCCCCATCACTCCCACTGAGACGTTGGCTGGTTCAGGTGTCTGTTAATTGATGTATCAGAGCTGGAGATCCTTTGTTTTACTGAAAGTGAAAGTGACACATTGACCAATTTGCTCACATACGCAGGAATTTGTCCACTGCATTTAATCCATCAGTGAAGTGAAACACACACACACACACACAAAGTGATTTAGGTGGCAGTGAACACACATGCCCAGAGCAGTGGCCATCCCTATCGCCTGCACCCGGGGATAATCTGCATATATTGATGTTCTAAGTGTAAATAAGTGAACCATCTTCTACAGAGAAAACATTTCTGTATATTTAAATACACAAAGACTCTTTGAGCATTTCAGCCTGTGTAAAAGTTGTTCCACGTTAAATATTGCAGTCTTATTTTTAATTGGTGTGGTAAATTCCAAATATAAATAGGAAATGAAATGTGCAGTACAGCAACCCAAGCACAGATGTAATTTCACACAATCTGAAGCCTGTTTCCATTTAGTGTGATTGGCCATCCCCACTGTCACTCCATCAAACAACGTCTGGGCTTAAAACCATTGTTTTGAAAGTTGGCGAGCAGTCTGTGTTCAGCTACCACTGTAAGTTGTTAAGATGTTGGATGTTTGTTCTGTCTGCGTTATGTCAGCTAGATGGATTTTAATATCAGATGTTTCATATTAAAACATTAACATTTGAGTTTGTGTCTGTGTGCGTGTGTCTACCAATCTGTGATAAGCCATCCATTTACATGCCTCTAGGTTAAACTGTTCAGAATAATGTATAATATATATATTATATATATATATATATATATATATATATATATATATATATATATATATATATATATATAAATATATATTTATATATATATATTTTTATATATATATATATATAATTTTATGTAAATGAGTAAAATTGTTAAAAAGTGTAAAATTGGTGCTAAAGAGTTGGACTGAAGTTGACTAAAAAGTTGAAACACCAAATTGGATGCTACAGGCTTTTGACAGTGTATTAATATTTAATAATTTGTTAATTTATTTATTTAATAATAGTTGTTTAATCATTTTTGATTAAAGATCAATATTAATTGCATTTTTTATTATTATTAAAAATAATGCTTATGTTATTATTAGTATATTATTAATTGTAACTTGTAATTATTAATTAAATATTAATCATAATGTGTCATTTGTAAGTAATGTATTAATATTCATTAATAATAATTTATGTTCAAGCCCACACTTTACCATACCCCCCCACAACCCCCGAATAAAGCCAGTTGTGTCCATTCCACCTCTGAAATCAAAATTTCATCACTGAACCCAAGAGTGTGTGTAGCTAGAGCAGGTTAGAGTTTCTTACCTCTCAGTAATAACAGTGAGCTCCATGCACTTCTCCAGCAGAGCTGTTTCATACTGCAGCAAAACAGAGAGCCAACATTTACACAACCTTTACTTCGTTATAAACATAATCACATCCACCTTCTTCAGCTGCAGGATAATAACACTGAATAAGTCATAAAACACTAACACGGTGTCTACTAGTAAACCTACTACTAAAGTAAACCATCATATTTTATATTCATTACACATAAACTGACATATTTCAAGTGGTTTTTCTTTCTAGCAGAAATCCAGAATCTCAGATTATTAGAATCTGTAATTTGGAGTAAATTACTATTAAAACAGTATCAACAATAAAAATTTCTAAGATATATCACTTTACACTTTACATACTATGAAAACTGTATGAATATAAAATATATGACAGGTGTATTATTACATTATTATATATAATTTGTCATTCTAATTAATTAAGCTTAATTTTTATTTTCTTTTTATTTCATTCTTATTTTGTTTAAACGTTGTTGGTTGTAGCCTTTTTAAAGTTGACTTCACTTCTTATCCATTATTTTTAAATTTTTATCTCTTCATTTTGTTGTTCATTTTATTATATATTGTGCTCTTTCTTATGCTATTATCTTGACTGTTTGTTTACTTTTATTTATTTTATGTAGTTATTTTATAATATTTTATTTTCTCTTTCAAACTGTTTTGCTGTCAATACTGCACTGAAAATGAGCTCACGTTCAATGTTTTTATTATTGAAATTAAAGGTTGAATGACTGACTTTCACAATATTCACACGTTTTTAAAGATGCACTAATAATGTAGAATAAGCATAAAACTTTAACACTGTGCCTTTTTCATTCATAGATAATTAAATAAGTGTATGTTGTGATGACGTAATCTGACATGTAACCCTGGCCTCCTGCAGATGAACCTTCAACAAGAACTTCCAACCGCTCATCTAAAATTAGCTGCACTGTCTTCTCATTTTAATTTTAATCACAGACAGCTGAAAGGACAAAATTCTGAAGCTTGGCACTGAATAAGAATAATATGACCACAAGTCCTATTTTAATAAGATCTGTATGCTGTAATGGCTGCAGTCTCAGACAGTTCAGAGGAGGCAGGCCTGATTTTACAGGAACCATAAATATTATGACGTAAAATCATGTCCTTCACTCTGTGTCATGTTGGAGGTCTTTAGGCTCTGATATGAACAGTCTGGTTTTCACCATAAGCCTCAATTACGCACCACCTCATCCTGGAGACACAGCTATTTACTGCCTGACGCAGCTATAATCAAATCAAGCTTCAATAGATGTAGAAAATTACAGTGCACAGAAAAATACAATGTTTTAGAATACTCATAAACAAACCCACTATTATCTAAAATCTCCTTTATGTAGAGTCTGTGGATGGACACATGTGCTCTCTAGGAGGCACATTCAAATATAGCATATTTGTTTAAAGTAAAGTAAGTAAAAGTACAACATAATTTTGGTCATTTCTCATATCTCCATAACAGTGTCTTCTGTTAATGTTCAGTTGTTTTACCAGATTGACCCTAAGGGCTATTTTTTTACCATAAAAGTCTCTTCATCTTTCAAGGCAGATTGACAGAATTTACATTGATATTATTTTAATCTCCCTCTCAGTGGCTGTAATACTTTAGCATTTAGCAGAACACACTCATTCACCTTGAGTGTAGCCTCCACATGGGGCCAAAACATTTAATTTGACTTTTAGTTAATTATAGATATTTCATGTTTTCTCTGGTCAACTTCATTTCATTTGTTAATTATATCCATTCCTGCATTTCAGGCCTGTAACACATTCTAAATAAAGTTGGGACGGTAAAGCATTTACCACATTGTAATGTTGTCAGTCCTTCTCACAACACATAAGACATTTTGGCACTGAGGACAGCAAGTGATGAAGTATTTCAGGTGTCATTTTGTTTCATTCTTCCTGAAAACGCATCTTAAGGTGTGCAACAATGGATTTTTTCTTGTTTCAAAATTCCACACATTCTCTATAGGGGAAAAATCAGGACTATAGACAGGAGAGTCCAGTATCTGTACCCTCTTCTTCCACATTGATGTCTTTGTAATGTGTGCAGTGTAATGTGCATTGTATTGTCTTGTTGAAAAATACATGGACAATTTTTGACTTGAAAGCATCAGATGTTGCTCTGAAATCTCAGTGAAGTTTTCAGAGTGTAAATGAGCTTTGCAAAGAGCACTGAAACAACCCTATAACATGACAGATGTTGTCAATGCCACTTCTGGACATGTTATCATAAGGCTTCTTTTTTACACAGTAACGTTTTAAGTGGTATTTATGAATGTAACTCTATATTGTAGTGACTGATGAAGGTTTACTAAAGTCATCTCTTGCCCAAGTGGTTATATCAGCTTTTGATGAATGATGGTTTTTGATGCAGTGCTGTCTGAGAGATCAAAGATCACAGGTTTAGCTTAGGCTTGTGCCCTTTACACACTGAAATTCCTTTAGATTACTTGAATAGTTTAACAATATTATGCACTGTACAGAGAGAGAAATATGCAAATCCTTTCAAATCTTTCTTTGAGGAACAATGTTTTTAAACTTTGAATCAATCTGTTGACAAACTGGAGCCCATTTTTGCTCCTCAAAGCCTTTTGTGTATATTGTTTTTGTACCAAATTATGATCAGTCATCTTTTGGCCGGTTTAAAACCACATCATTATTTATTAATTTTTTTCAATCATTAATAGCCCTTAATTGCCTCTGTTCCAACTTTATTTTGGAATTTGTTGCAGGGCAGAAATGTAGGAATGAATGTATAATAACAAACTATGTGTTGACTAGACAAAACATGAAATATCTTATGTTCATACTGTGTGAAATTAATAAGAGGCAAAGTGAAGGTAGGGAACACTGCATTCTTCTGTGGTAAAGCTCATGTAGCTAATGTAGCTCCTAACCTTCTGCATGTGTGCGGGTGTGGCCCGGGCAGTGCTGTACTCGTGCACCAGTGATCGGACGTGGCAGTTCGCCCTGACGGCTGTGCCATGGACACGCTGCCAGCGACCCCTTTCCAACCTCTGGAACATCTTCCCTAGCTCAGTACTGACCACCAGCGCCCTCTTCAGGAGAGTCTGCAGGTTGTCCCGGGTCACATGGTCACCTGTGGCTCCCACACCGGATACAATGAGCTCACCTGGAGAGTCCTCGTCCACTCCGATGGGCTTTGACTGCAGAACGCACATGCACTCTACCTCTGTCATGTGGCGCAGATCCTCCATCCACCTCTGAACAGAGTCCACCTGGATAGAATGCATCCTGACACACACACACACACACACACACACCGTTATTAGAATTTATAATAATTTCTTTGATGTTGGTGTAGACTTTTGACAGTTTTGGGCAGCTGAAGAAGAAACAGATACATGATCAAATCAAAGCTCAGCTTTCACTAGAAGCCCAGAAATCCAAACTGAAGATCTTATTTTAAACACATTATGAGAAGACAGTTCAGCTGGAACATTTGAAGGTAAAACAGAAAAAGGACCAACAGCAAGATGGATGGATACAATCAGAGAAATCATGAACAAGCCAACTGTTCAATCCAGATTCCCATTCAAGCCACTGAGAAACCTGAAGACCCAAACAAAAGACAGGACATCATCCATACGGTCACCAGCAGAATTTAATTGATAAATCCAAAGAAAATAATCCTTTATACCTTCCTTTATTGAGAGATGATTAGAGATGTAGATTATTCTACAATTACTCAGAAAGCTGAAGAATATCCAGAATGAAGATGTTCTAACATTAATAAGGTCTAATAAAATGAATATCTCTAATGAAGGTGTTATGTCCTGGTGTAGATGTGTAGACAAGAGGCGGGAGTAGAATCCCAAACAGACAGTTTATTAATACAAGTGAAAAGATAGTGAAAAGGTAGTGAAAACTGATGCAAAACACAGGGAGAAGGGCGAGGCCTAGGCAGGGGTGTGACAGAAGATCTAATAATATTAAGGTCTAATAATATTCATATCCAGAATAAATGTAAACCTTGTCATTAATTATTCAGTAATAATTTTACATTTTATAACACAGTGGGGTAATGATAACTCCAGATCATGAGGTGGTCATTAAGTCTTATGTAGTCACTTAGATCTGAGTGCTTTCCTGGTCACTGCATTTGATCAATAAAAAGGTGAAAATAAAAGTCTTAAAGCAACACAGAGGCCTGCGGTCATATGCTTATCGATCAGTTGTGCGGCTGACCCTGACTGAGGCTGAGCTGAGAGGAGATATCCTCAGTAATGCTGAGACTTAATGAAATGGATTTAAAGGGGATTCCCACTCACACCTATGAGCTCGTACAAACCAACGTGCCCTCACAGCAATCCATACAGTACCAGCCCTGCACCAATAAAGCTGCAGTTCCTATGGCAATGACCTCACCACCCACTCAGGGTAGTGAACAGGAAATTACACACACACACACACACACACACACACACACACACACACACACACACACACACACACACACACACACACACAGCCATATTGGGGAACTAACATTAGGAAAGAGGATGAGATTAGGTTAGTTTTCTCCCGGTGAGTCAGTAAAGACTAGCAGAACTCTTAAAACTCAGGTGTGATCATATCACATGTCCGGTTTTAGAAATCACAACATCAAAACAAAGTTATGATCGCTTCCTTCCAAAGTTGAGTCTTGAGTCTTTTGGTGTTGATAGACCAAGTGAAAACAGAGATCTCATCATTTAAGTTTGATATAAAAATCATATTTACAAATCTGTAAAAGTAGTGAGGCAGAAGAGGCGAGATGCCCAGTGAGGAAGCCACACAATACAGATAAACCTGCCAATACTGCTGCCAAGTGGACAAAAACAGAAGCTTGTATATAAACTTAATTTGATCTGTTTTTTTAACATCATATGTTCACATTTACAACCCATTTTAACATTTTAAAATGTTAATTCAGCATGTCTGTGTTAGTAAAAAACATTTTTACATGCATTTTGTTTGTTTTTTTGGAGTTCAACACTTTTTTAATATCAATATCATGTTTAGAGCAAATGTTGCTAAATGGAGCTGAGAGGCTAATGTTATAAGCAAACACTAGAACTCAGTGGTCACCTAGATAAAATTATTCTGTGTCCCAAACCACTACTCTCTGAGACCCTCATTAAGGTCTGGACGAAGTTTGAGTGAGTTCAGAGAAGTTTTGGTGTTATATTTTTTACAGAAATGACCTGGCTATTTAATTGGCTTTTGAGTTCTGGAATCAGAAACTGAAATAAGTGATTCTCAATTAGAATCATCTAATGAAACATTCTTTAAGGAGCCAAAATTGGTTAATTTTGGACACTACTCTGAATATGTTACAATGTGATGAACTGTAGTAATCACTTGTTCATCTTAATTAAAATTGTAATGCAATGTAAGACTGAACAAGAAGCAGCCAATCAGAGCATAATATAAAACAAAAAGAAAGAGCTGCAAGATTTTTATTCTACAAAGGAATCAGGACATCACAGTTAGACACAAGCAGGATAAAGCACACAGTGCCATGATAAACATGTGAACACTTAGTGATTAGCGTCAGAGAGCTGGCCCCTGTGGCAGAGCCCACTGTGCTAATAGCCCGAAGGGTCAGCAGACACGTACAGGTCAGGAGCGCAGGCAGAAAAAGCATGAAGGTAAGCACCGGGTCATCTAATCCTCACAATAAGGGCACCTCCACCCGCGCAGGGTCAATGGCAGCTAATCAGTGGCATGGCCCGGCTAAGAGGAAAGTGGGGAAATTTTGTTGTCACTTAATTGGCCACCATTTGGATCATGAGCTGCAGCAATGTGCCCCCCTCAAACGCACCCATCACTCATTTGTGTAGCCAAATTAGAAAGAGAAAAACCATCCAACTCGGATGAGAAGCGCTGATATGTTTCCATTAAGGAAAAACCAGGGACAATCATAACGGCAGTGATTCAGTACTGAAGTATCTACATATGACCCAGCAAAAGTAACTCTGTGAAAATACACCTTATACTCACATTACCAGCTTTAAAGAGACCGGACCAGCATTTTAACCCATTAATGCCCATATGGGAAGTACTAAAGACATCATGCTTGCCTGACTATTTTCCAACTTTATAATTAAACAGGCTGTTTTTGGTTCTGTACCTTTAAGACTGATATGTAAATCAGCTCCTTTCTGGCTGTCCTTCCTGTATTGTGCTCCAATCCAAGTTGAAAGCTTTGGGGATAAAGTCATATCAGCTGAATAAATAAGAATGTAAATGGCAAATGTCAGTGACATCACGAGAAGAGCAGAATTGGAAAAGCAGAATTGGTTGAGATTTCAGTTTAGCTTCCATATACAGACTGGGAAGTGAATAGTACATTTTAAAACTAACCATGTTTACATACAACCTCAAATGTTTGTTTATGAAATGAGCCCTTTAAATGTGTCTTTGTACAAATCAGTCTGAGCTCAAAACAACAATTAAAACATTATAAGTATGAGCCTGAGCTATAAATAAACATTTGATCACTTTATATGAATTAGAACACGTTCTATATTTACTAATCCTATAGATTTGCTGTTGAGATCTCTTCAGATGTTTACACTACACCGTCACAATAAAAGGGACAGCACAGGTACATTTGTAACATTCAAGATGCAAACAGGGTAAACATCCCCCAGCATACAGGTATATTGTGGTCCTTAACGTTCAATGTGTATCTTAAAATGTTCTACATGGACTGTTGCAGAAGAAAGGAGCAGATTAGTATCTTTAACTGACTGTAACTAATGTAAACATCAGGACAGAGTGAGTGGAGTCAGTACAACTACAAATACATTCATTACGACACATCCTGATACTATTATGTTCTACAACTAAAGGTAATGAAGACAGAACCTTCAGGAAAGCTACCGACCCAGTAAAAGGAAAGATACTGACCCAGTAACAGAAAATATACCGACCCAGTAACAGGAAAGATACTGACCCAGTAACAGAAAAGATACTGACCCAGTAACAGGAAAGATACTGACCCAGTGACAGAAAAGATACTGACCCAGTAACAGAAAATATACCGACCCAGTAACAGGAAAGATACTGACCCAGTAACAGAAAAGATACCGACCCAGTAACAGGAAAGATACTGACCCAGTAACAGAAAATATACCGACCCAGTAACAGGAAAGATACTGACACAGTGACAGAAAAGATACTGACCCAGTAACAGGAAAGATACTGACCCAGTGACAGAAAAGATACTGACCCAGTAACAGGAAAGATACTGACCCAGTAACAGAAAAGATACTGACCCAGTGACAGAAAAGATACTGACCCAGTAACAGGAAAGATACTGACCCAGTGACAGAAAAGATACTGACCCAGTGACAGGAAAGATACTGACCCAGTAACAGAAAAGATACTGACCCAGTAACAGGAAAGATACTGACCCAGTGACAGGAAAGATACTGACCCAGTAACAGAAAAGATACTGACCCAGTAACAGAAAAGATACTGACCCAGTAACAGGAAAGATACCGACCCAGTAACAGGAAAGATACTGACCCAGTAACAGGAAAGATACTGACCCAGTAACAGGAAAGATATTGCCCCAGAGACTGTCCTCTACCTTTATTTCTGAATGTGTTAGGATCATTATTATGGAGGATCTACATGGAGATGAGTGTAATCTGCTGAAAGTCAGGAATGGAGATGTGGACCCAGCGGTAGATCTGAGGAGCTTAATGGGTTAAAATGTTTATATTGCAAAGAGACTAATACTAAGACTAAGACTAATGTTTACAAAATTAGAAGTAAAATAAACCAAATTAGAAAATATACTATAGGGCTTTTCCAGCAGTTCTGTTTAATTTACACTTTAAGCAGTCTAACATATGACCTCATTCATGTTTTGAATGAACTCTACGACTGCTCTGCTGCTTTGATAGACATAAATGCTCAGCACATTGAATTATGCATTATTATTGTAGTAGTGCTGGTATCTATGGGCATATTTATATCTGAACATCACTGAAGGATATTCTACACAAAGCTCCAGAACAATAACAATAGCAGAGAAAAAGCCCTCAGCTGAATGGAATAATCATGATAATAGCTTTGTTTTATGGGAGGGGATGAAATAGCTGCTCTTGAGCAGAGAAAATGACAAATATTTACGTAGCCGAGCATCGAGAGGTCAGCAAGCATCAGGTCTTTATTCTGCGGGTGTTTGTTAGAGGATGAGCTGCTCTCAGTGTCTCTGAGGAGATGTTTACACAGAAAAGAGCGTGAACTGCTACTGCACCAGTCCAGAGTAGAGCTTTCATTTCTACCACTACATGGCCTACAAGACTACGCTAAAATTAAAAATACACTAAAATGGTATTACCCTATGACTACACAGAAACTACAATACAACTACTGTATACTACACTAAAATTTAAAATGTACTGCAGTATAACTACAAACGAATACTTTAATGCACTAAAACAAACTGTACTATACTAGAACTACACTAAAACTAGTACAGTAAAACTTAAACTCTACTACACTAGAACAAAACTACTACACAAAAACTACACTACAATAAAAATTATATCATATTAAAACTATACCACACTAAGACCCCACTACACTAAAATTACACTGCACTAAAGCAACACTAAAAGTACACTACTCTAAATCTATTCAATACTAATACTATACTGAAATCTACAATAAAATTAAACTATGCTTAAAACTACACTACTCTAAAACTATACTACACTAGAGTTACACTACACTAAAATTACACTGAAATTAAAGTACACTGAAAACTACAGCACTCTAAAATTATACTACACTAAAACTACATTACTCAAAACCACACTAAATCTACACTCTATACAACATTAAAATAACATTACACTAAAATTAAACTAAAAAGTACCCTATACTAAAAAAATACTATGCATAAACAACACGACTCTAAAACTATACTAAAACTACACTACACTAAAAATACTATTTAATTGTCACTACTCTATGCTAAGATTACTTAACTAGGCAATTATTTAATGATTACATTTTTACTTGTAATTTTTAAGTCATTTTCAAAGTATAACAATCTCACTGTATTGGCAGATACAAGTAAAATGTCTAAATCTTACAAGAACAATACATACAATAATAATAATACAATAAGTCTTATAATAAAATTGTCTTAAAACTGTTTTTCAATAATTATAGGTGAGAAATGTTAGATATTTAGATTAGATTTAAGACAGTGTCAGGTGTCTTCAGTTCATGGTCCATGATAACCGTGATAACTGTGAATGTTACCACTATATCTGTTCAATCAACGTGAAGTCTTGCAGATGTTTCTGTGAGATATTATATAAAAAAGTATTCCATGAAGTTCTACACATAATGTCAACAACTCTTCAATTGTGTCTCAACATGGCAGACATATCAATTATTCAGCAGTACTGGTCTACTGAGGAGATAACTGGTTTTATTTGAGTGGTTCAGATCTTCTGGGTTGTCATCTTTGTGAACAAAGCTGCTGTTTTCCAGCGAGTGCTCTGACTCACACAGAGAAAAGTTTCTCTCTGCACTGTGATTGGCTCTGAAGCTGTCAGTCAGTCTGTCCTGTTATATGATCTGTCCCTAAAAACAGCGTCCTGTATTATTCATGTTCAGCTCAAAGTCAGGACATTACACACTATGAGTCACAGCTGACATGTCAACACTGTTACCATCTTATCTGTGTCCTCCTCATCTCTCTGAGCTTTATGGGTCACTCAGTAACGTCATGCAGAGCTATAGTCACAGCAGCAGAACACCAGAAGCGTACGCATCACAGTCCAGACCTGATCATATTGCAACAAATCAACTTACATTTACATAATACAGCTAATATTTATTATTGTAAAACCATTACTGCAGTATTATAATATAGAATATTTTTCTATTATTACATACACTATATATGTTTCTTATATATATATATATATATATGTGTGTGTGTGTGTGTGTGTGTGTGTGTGTGTGTGTGTGTGTGTGTGTGTGTGTGTGTGTGTGTGTTTCTTTATGATATACACTCATATCACATTTCTGTACAGGATGGTATAATTATTTATTTATATTTCATTATTTACATGTTATTTGACTTCAGATTTGTTCTCCACTTTTCAGATATGATGAACGCTGGGCATTAATCTTATTAGATCTTCATTCTGGATATTAAAGTTTTTAGAGCTTCATTCTGGATATTAAATATTATTAGAGCTTCATTCTGGATATTAACGTTATTAGATCTTCATTCTGGATATTAATTTTGTTAGAGCTTCATTCTGGATATTATTGTTATTAGACCTTCATTCTGGATATTAACGTTATTAGAGCTTCATTCTGGATATTAATGTTATTAGAGATTCATTCTGGATATTAACGTTATTAGAGCTTCATTCTGGATATTAAATGTTATTAGACCTTCATTCTGGATATTATTGTTATTAGACCTTCATTCTGGATATTAACGTTATTAGACCTTCATTCTGGATATTAACGTTATTAGAGATTCATTCTGGATATTAACATTATTAGAGCTTCATTCTGGATATTAATGTTATTAGAGCTTCATTCTGGATATTATTGTTATTAGAGCTTCATTCTGGATATTATTGTTATTAGATCTTCATTCTGGATATTAATGTTATTAGAGCTTCATTCTGGATATTATTGTTATTAGAGCTTCATTCTGGATATTAGCGTTATTAGAGCTTCATTCTGGATATTAACGTTATTAGAGCTTCATTCTGGATATTAACGTTATTAGAGCTTCATTCTGGATATTATTGTTATTAGAGCTTCATTCTGGATATTAATGTTATTAGAGCTTCATTCTGGATATTATTGTTATTAGAGCTTCATTCTGGATATTAATGTTATTAGAGCTTCATTCTGGATATTAATGTTATTAGAGCTTCATTCTGGATATTATTGTTATTAGAGCTTAATTCTGGATATTACTGTTATTAGAGCTTCATTCTGGATATTAATGTTATTAGAGCTTCATTCTGGATATTATTGTTATTAGAGCTTCATTCTGGATATTAAATGTTATTAGACCTTCATTCTGGATATTATTGTTATTAGAGCTTCATTCTGGATATTAATGTTATTAGAGCTTCATTCTGGATATTAATGTTATTAGACCTTCATTCTGGATATTATTGTTATTAGAGCTTCATTCTGGATATTAACGTTATTAGATCTTCATTCTGGATATTATTGTTATTAGAGCTTCATTCTGGATATGAATGTTATTCGAGCTTCATTCTGGATATTACATGCTATTGGACTTTCATTCTGGATATTAACATTATTAGATCTTCATTCTGGATATTAACATTATTAGCTCTTCATTCAGGAGTGATCAGAATTGATCTACAGGTTTTGTTGGTCTGTGCCGGTTAAAGATGATGTGATTGATGGTTTAGAAGATGTTTGAGATGTTGTGTAGTGTAAACAGCAGAGGCTGATGTTCAGGAGAGAATTTGAGAAGGCAGTGAAGGTAAACAGATGGGAGGCTCGATCGAGCACAGAGGAACACCTGTCGAAACTGGAGCGCAACGTGAGCTAGCTGGGTGGGGAACGCTAATTGTGTATCAGAGAGGAGAGTTCACGCTCCACAAAACACTGCACACATTAAAACACAGCAGTACCATCACAGAGAAATATCAGAGCTGCTTATTGTTAAATCTCCACCTGGAGTCTAATGATGCAGTCAGCCATGCACACTGTGGAGACATCTACAGAGGTTCACAATCACACCACAAACCATCAGTCAAACCATCTGACATCTAGTCTACATATTCAATATTTCTCATGCTGGCTCGGCTTTAAGCTTATTATAAGACTATTTAAGGTATAAATAGGCATTATTTATTTGTTATCTCACAGTAAGACAAACGAGCATGTTTCAAGATAAACACTAAACAATTCAATTAAACTTAATGAAGTTATTAAAACCAGTAAATACATTTATGTATACAGTGCTCTGAAAAATGTACAGCCTTTTAAAATTTTATTATGTATCAGGTCTTAAAATTAGGTAAATAAAGCCTCTGATGAAGAACATTACATGAGAAATAACTAGGCCAGAACCAGTGTGTGAAAAATTAAGTACACCATTACTGCTTCAACCGGAATGAAGAGGGTAAGTACTAGCCAGGTGCTGCTAATTAAATGGCCTTGATTAACTGATCATCAGTGGGTGTTTCCACCTCCATAAAAGCAGAGGTTTTGGCAGTTTGCTGGTCTGGAGCTTTCAGGTGTGTTTTATTGCAAAACCTAGAAGAAAAGGAATAAGTAATGATCATAGAAAAGCAATTGTTGCTCCCCATTATTCTAGGAAGAGCTATAAGGCCATTTCCAAGCAATCTGAAGTCTGTCATTTTACAGTTAGAAAGATTATTTACAATTGGAAAACATGCACGATAGTTGGTAATCTTCACAGGAGTGGACGCCCCAGTAAACTCTCCCTAAGGTCAGACTGCTCAATGCTCAGAGAAATTGCAAAGAGCCCATGAGCTACATCACAGATGTGATATTCCTGAGGATGTTAAATGTTCAAGTTCATGATAGTATAATTAGAAAAAAACTGAACCAGTATGGCTTGTTTGCATGGAGCAAGCCTCCTCTTTCTAAAAAAGAACATGACAGCACTTAATTATGCAAAGATTTGTCTGAACAAACCACCAAAAGTCTGTAACAATGTTCTTTAGACAGACAAGACCAAAATAGAGATACAGTATTTGGCCACAAAGTGCAGTGCCACGTTTTGCAAAAATACAATCACAGCATATCAGCACAAACACCTCATACCAACTGTCAAGCATGGTGGTGGAGGAGAGATGATTTGGAGTTTTTTTCCAGCCACAGAACCTGGGTACCTTGCACTTCCTGAGTCCACCATTAACTTCTCTATGTAGCAAAGTACTTAAAGTGCTCTGTGAGTCAATTAGGAGGCTCTCAATCTGACAGCTAAAGCTTGGTTGAAATTGGGTCAGACAACAAGACAATGATCTCAAGCACACCAGCACATCTTCTGCTTTGGTGAGATCTTAAGAGAGCTGCACGTAAACAAATTCTCACAAACCTCAACAAACGAAACAATGTTATAAAGACAAGTGGGTCAAAATTCCTCCAGAATGATGTGAGAGACTGATAAAGACATAGAGAAAATTATTATGTTCAGTTATTGTTGCGAAAGGTGATAGTGATTCTACTTTTGTTTTGATTGTACTTCATTTTTCACACTGCGCTTCTCCATTTTGGCTTCATTTTTCTTAAATAAATAATGACATAGTAGAATCTGTTCATCTTTGTTTTTCAGATGACTATATAGTGCCCTACCAAATTCACAGGATGTTTTCCATAGCTTTACAAGCCTTCTATCTGAAACATCAACACTTTTCTAAGAAAAGTTTTATATTGTATAGTTGTTTATTGTTGTTGTTTTAATGTTTTTTAATAACATTATTATTTCATCACACTAAAACACCCCCCTAACTGAATTTTTACCTTGCATGGTTATATGACCCCAATGTAGTAAGATAACATGTACATACTATTTTCAGAACCTGCAATTGAGGTAAAAACTTAAAAACTTAAACTAACTTAATTTTACAGGTAAAAGTTCTCAAAAGTTCTCAAAAAGAACTAATTTCAGAGTCTGTGACATAATTTTCACTGTGAATTTGGTAGAACCATAATTAAATAAGCTTATCATAAGCTTTCAACATTCTCAAGATGAAAAATATTAAATGATTTAAGATGCCTTCCAATGCACTCATTTTTTTCAGTGGAATCGGATCATATTTTATACACAATATTAACTAATACAGTGTATATTTAAATATGACAAATATGGCTGCTCATGAAAAATGTCATTTTAGAGGTTGTATTAACATTGTGCTATATACACTGTTTAAAAATAAAGAACAACACACTGCAGCCAATCAGAACAGAGCTTATTTACATATATTAGTTTTAAAGATATAGGTGTACATATACTCTCACAAACATCAAATGTGGAGCTTAGGAAGAAAAAGTATAAGGTTCATGTAGGATATGGGCTCTTTAACACATAAAAACTCTGTTTGATGACATCAGGAGTCCTGATGTTCTAACATAAGCACTCTCTGAGCTAAATGGCAGACGCTCAGGGAGTTCAGCTGGACCAAAAAAGCTGCATCCCTGAGCTAATGGCCAATCAATAAAACCTCTGCACTTCAGTCTGTTTAAGAGTCTGTTTTACTCTAAAAAGGTTGAATAAAATCAGGTCACATTGGCTGAAACACTGCAGTGAAGTCATCACTCTCTAGCTGGCCCCGGATCAGAACAGCAGCTCAGAAAGCTCAGCCCACTGTCTCATTAAGTCATCACTGCATTTATGTCCAACTCATAAAAGTGAGAGAAAATCTCAGAATAAAAAAGGATCTCCTCAGCGAGACAGTGTAAAGGAACAGTTCACCCAGAAATCATGTTTACACTACAGTGCCATATAAAAATAGAATTTAGTGAAAAAGTCATTTATAATTTTTCAGTTTATAGTTTTAGAAAAAGGTAAACTGTTATACATTTTACAACCCTAATTTTAAAAAAAGATGTTGTTTAAAAAGTAAATAAATGTAAATAAACCTGAATGCTAATCTCATAGACCTATATGTCATTCACAATACAACATAGAACACATATCAGATGTTAAACATGAGACATTTTACAATTCCATGAAAAAATATTAACTCATTTAGAACTTGATGGCAGCAACACATCTCAAAAAAGTTGGGACAGGACAACAAAAGGCTGGACAAAAAAGTGGTACTAAATCAACAGGAAGAGCACTTTGCATCTAAGTTATATGACTGGGTATACAAAGAGAATTTTAGAGAGTCCCTTAGAAGCAAAGATGAGCAGAAGTTTTACCAATTTGTAAAAGAAAACTGCATTTAAAAATTGAGGAAACAATTCAGAAAAATGTTCCTCAACATAAAATCTTTAAAAGACGTCTACACCATCTACAGCACATACTGTCAAAAGATTCAGAGAATCTGGAGAAATCCCTGTGCACAAGGAACAAGGCCAATGGTCAATATTGGATGCTGGTGATCTTCAGGCCCTGAGGCAGCACAACATCAAAAACAGTTATGATTCTGTTCTTTAAATCACTGCAAGGGCTCAAGAACACTTCCAGAAATCAGTGTATGTAAAGATATTTGCCATTCAGTCCACAAATACAAGTTAAAGCTGTGTCATACAAAGAAGCCATATATCAACACAATTTAGAAATGATGTTGCAGTCTCTGGGCAAAATGAAGAACTGTTCTATGTTCAGTGTTTTTAAATACATTTGTATTTTTCAGGAAAGGGTAAAATGCTGCACCTTCAACATCTGAAATGTGGCCTATGTTCTGCTGTGAATAAAATATGGATCTGACGTTTACAAATCGCTGCATTCAGTTTTTATTAACATTAATTTACATTTTACACAGCGTCCCAACTTTTTTGGAATTGGGGTTGTATAGTCATTGCATATAAGGTGACATATTTGAAGCTTCTTTGTTTTAAGCTGATCAGTTTGTTAGCTGATGAAAATCAGAAATCCAGAATCTCAAATTATTAAAATATTTCTTTTGAGTTTTTGAGTAAATTACTTTTCAAACACTATAAACATTAAAACAAAGAACAGCTTGAAATGTGTCACTTACGTGTAGCAAACAAAACTTTTGACAGTTTAACTTTTTAAAATTAAATTATGAACACAAATGAACTTTTTCTCTTTATTCAATTTTCTGGATATTAGTATTTTACATTTACTGCTCAACTTAAATTAAACCTCCTCAGTACAGGCAGCACTAGACTTTATTCATTCATGAGTCTGACTGTGTCCTAAACCACATCCACTAGTCTGTGAGACCTTCACTATCATCTGGATCAGCTCTGAGTTCTGAAATTTTTATGAGCTTTTATTTTTAGTCATTACATTTTATTTTATTTTTAGTTTTATTACAGTTTAGGTTTAGTTCACTTTCTGTATAAATTGTTTTTAGTTTAGTTTATTTTCTGTAAAGGATACATTTTCTTTTAATTCCTAGTTTTATTTAAATGTTTTATTCTGTAAGCTGTAATAATAGAAAGCATCTGAGAGTGATTCACAATTTTTGACTTACAAACTACAAACTGATTTATTTTCTTCTGGCACATTCAGAGTAATCCCAAACTTTTAAAATATCATAAAATCAGATAAAAAATAGTAAATAAAATGTATTATATATGCTGGCATGCTGTGAGTCATTGGTCTCTGCTTTTTAAGTAAGATTTTTAAAAATATTTACTTATAATTCAGTTTCACTTTCATTTGTATTGCAGTAAACATTACAGTTATGACTTAGTTTTAATATTTTAAAATGTCATTTTGATTTTTTATTTCAGTTAACAAGTATATATTTTTACTGTTAGTTTTTGTTTTTGGGATGTTCTTTGTCAATGATAACACTGATTAAGAGGAGTTCTGACAAAAAAGACTGTACTATTTAGGTGACTATTGAACTCTATTGTTTGTTAGCAACATTAGCCTCACAGTTCACAACTAAAGAAGCAAAATATGAACCCTGCTCGCATGGCTACACCTGAGAACAAATGTAAGTTTGATTTGTGGGTGAATCTTTCCTTCAGTCAGTGTAAAGAGGTTAAAGAGTAACTCACCTGCTGAACGTTAAAGGGACGTTTGAGGACTGACTGTGTGCCTGTCTCAACTCAGCTGAGGGCCTCCAGAATTCAGAGCTGGAACGTTCCAGTCTGATGATGAGGGTCTAAAAAAAGCCCAGGGGTCGGGGTGGGGAAGGCAGCGCTACAGCTGAGGTCCAGATGTTACTCTGAACATTTAACTGCAGATACACCCCCCTACTGGACAATGTAAAACACACACAAACACAGGCTGAATGTCCACACACACACACACACACACACACACTAACATAATAAAGTCCACTTACTGACCCCCACAGGTCAGCTATACTTTTACTGTCCAGCTGTGATAATACACCTCAACAGAAACACAGCACCACCTGACTGATAAAACTACACCTCAACTACAACTACAACACTCATACTCTGGGCAGCTCATTCCATCAAATTAAATAGCAAAAAAAGATTCTATATCCTTGGTTACGGCACACCCATTTCCATAGTTACACCACATTCCTTTTCATGGCTTTAGGTGTGGTGCCAATAGGTTCATATTTTTTCCTAATCTATTGGCAGAACTTCACTACAGGGAATAGACAAGCTTGTGTACATCTGTGTCAGCTTAAAGTAGCTGAGTACAATAGAAGGAATGTTCACAAATGTTTGGACAGATAGTGTATTTCCATACCTATACTACTAGCTAACAATTTCCTTGGTTGTGCCACACCCATTTCCATCATAAGCCATTCATGTTAATGGCTGCGACACCCACAGTTACACTAGAGATAACTCATTAATACTGACTGAATGATATGATAGTGAAACTGCAGACATTCGTTTGTTCAAAACTATTGATAAAAGGAGATTATCTGAGGAGATTGTTTTGTTATTCTGTCAATAACGATTCACAAAACAATCATAATATTTAGTATTATGTAATATACATTAAAAAACCTTTCGGTGAATCATTTGTAATGTGTGTGTGTGTGTTATTGTTGTCTATAAACTGTCAGAACCTGTAAATATAGTAAATGATGGTGAACTTTTGGTGCGCAGTGTGATTTGTGTATAATAATGTGAAATGATCTGCACTGCTGAGGTCTGATGTGTGTGCTGTTCTCCTGTGTGTGTTTCTGCTGGAGAAGTGGAGCAGGTATAATCAGACTGGGAACATTTCCTGTCTAATCAGGACTGAACGCAGTCAGAGCGACAGCACGCCAAATAAGCTCCCAAACACGCCACACTCCACACTGAAGAGGCCAAACAACAACATCAACATGACACCCATCAGCCTCCATCACTGCACATTACCACACGCCACAGCACTTTACCTAACACAACTACTCACTGACCACCATTACAGATCCCGCACGTATGAGAGGGTCAGAAAGGCTCAGGATAATCGAGCTGATATCTTCACACACCTTCAGATTCAGGAACGTGGCAAAGAATGACTTCTTGACATGCAAAATCAACTTCTATCTAATCACGATGCCCTAGTACTCTTATTTTTAGACTGAATATTATCAGGCTTTTCTATTTCTAGACATTTATTTGTACGGCGTATTTGTTCATCTTGTGAAATCATTGGCAAATCATTTTTCCTTGTTTCAAACATTATTTCATGAAGCGAGCAAAATTATTTACTAAATGTATTACTTTGTGACAACGTTCTGTTAACTGTTTTGTTTTCACAACAATCTAGAAGATTACTGACATCCATCCATACATTATCCTATCATCAGGGTCAAGGGGAGACTCCTCTATTGGGTGCTGAGCAGTACATTTTTAACCACAGCAAGGACAGAATTCTACCGCACTTCAAACATATACACATTAAAACATTAGGATATTGTGAAATCATTCAATTCAAAATATTTTATATTCATTGCATGTAAAGTTAAGCTTTTTTGTTTGACTGTTGATCAGCATGGCTTATAACCGGAATCTCAAATTACCTCAATATTTCATTTGGTTTCAGCATTCAAACAAAAAGGCTTGAAAATACATTTTACACTTTACATGTAATGACTATAAATATATGACTATTACTGTATATATATATACAACACTGAAACATATTCTGCTATTTTATAATAACAGAAGAACCCCTTTTGGTGCTTTATAGAACCATTTTTTTAAAGTTTCTTTATAGAACCTTTTAAAACACATTCTTCATCAATGTGAAGAACCCTTTCACATAGAAAATGAACCCTTTTGTTATAAATAAAACAATTTTCTTTACTAAAGAACCCTGAAGAACTGTCTTTAAGAGAGTAGAGTTCTGTCATCATTAAAGTATCACACATGATACAAACTGATTTTGGTCATTTTGATCCAGTTATGTGGAAACTACAAAAATCTGTATACAAGCCCACCTTTCACTGTAAAAAAGGCACCCGACAGAACCCTTCAACATCATCACCAAGAAAAAAGAAATTGAATTATTTTTTAAACCCCGCAGTTTTTTTTTATTTACACTTTAAATACACACTGAGATGTCACTTTATGGTAAAACCAGAATATAAACTGTACAATAACAGAGTTTTGTTCACTTTTTAAACACCACACTCATCTGTGTGGTGGTGTAACAGCTCTAAAGTTTTTCAGCATTTGATCCAATTTATTCCATGTGGTATGACTATGATTGTATGTTTGCATTCAGACAAGAAAAGGTTCCACTGACTTCTAGTGGATGTTTTTAAGCCTAACATAACTTTACCAATTGGTAGAGATGGCACAATCACATTGTATTAAATTCAATAGGATTTACTGACTCAAATGTGCTCTACCAAATGGTTGAGCAGTATGTTAAAGGGTTAAAATTTTAAGTCAACTGATTGCAGTCTTTTTTTAGTTAATTCAATGTGAGATTCACCAACACAAACTTCTTAGTTTACTTAGCACCGCTAGACTTCCCCCACCACGGGCTTCCAGTTATAATAACAGCAGGGTTTGAACAGTTTATGACACTTTCATACCTGAATTACATTGTGTACATTTACTCGGGTTAGTGTTGGTTTCAAGCTGCAGTTTATTAAGTCCAGTACTTAAGAACTTTTCATGACACACCTACATCACATCATCATTACCTACGTGGGCTGCATCTCTCCATACTTCACTTTGATTGGTTTATAGAAGGCTGCGCTTCATGGATGTGTTGTCAGTTCAGTGGGTAGTCACTTCAGCATATTTCTCTGATGTATTCTTATGGTTAACATTTAGTTGCTAATAGGAAAACTGTCCTCATTAACGAAGCACCACTTTTCTGATGGCAGTGTACACCTCTGTATACTGCTGCCCCCATCTCTTTACCTTAAGGTGGCATTGCTCTGCCATCCTGTCATATCTCTCTCTCATTTTCTCAGAAAAGAAGGGATACTTTCTTAAGATTAAGTGGCTCAGTTTAGTTGTTTTTCCATTTCTTTTTCTTCTTTTATTGTTTAATGAGTGATGATAGTCTGCCTCTACTTCTTGTTATTGGTCTGAAAGCCCAAACCACACAAAAATATTCAGTGTTTTGAACACTGCAAATGAACCAAACTGTGGTTCCATTGATCTGGACTGAAAGCAGCTTTTGAATAGACCAAATTCTGGACCTTTGGTGTGGACAGTGGTCCAAGGCACCTTACACACCTGCTATTTTAGTTCTCACCATTCTGAAAAGTCTGAAGGTTCGGACTAAACATGGCAGGTGTGAAAGCAACCTTCGACAAAAAAGAGACATGCAATGATACTCAAAACGTGCTGTTATAATGTTAAAAGTAATGCAGGCTCGTGCAGTAGACTTTCTGCTTGTTTACCCTGTGATCCAGAGCTGCCCAAGAGGAGGAAATGATGTCATTGTGTGGTGAAAGGAGTGCCAGCTGCTGTGGAAATTCTGTTTTATTTTAATGAGTTAGAACATATTGACTAAACTGTGAAGTTTGAGTTGACGAAGCTCAAGCTGAATGAACTCAAAAAAAGGAGTGCAGCAAGTTAACATTTTACGTTGAGCTGACTTTTTATTTTTTTACCGTGTTCACAGTTTAGTGTTACAGTGGCAGAAAAATAAAAGATGAAGAAGAATAGAAATTGGATGACAGTGTTGCAGTGTTTTCAGAAGATAAAGGCGGTGTTACTTTGACAACGTTGTAGTAATGTCCCTGTACATGTTTGTTTGGTTAACTACACTTATAATAAGTGAAATCATCTATACTATATAAACATAAATCTATAAGTATAAAAATAAATCTATAAATATAAGCCATTTTGACGAGTTATAATGGTTTTATATTTTCTGTAGAGACTGATGTGTTGACTCACCTCTTAGCCATGGATAAAGAAGAGCTGCTACTTCTGGAGTTTTGTAGAGCCGCCATTCTGCAGCACACTTCCACATATCAACATCAGCAGATCTGCAAGAACAACATCTACAAAATTAATTTAATAAACATTATTCACTTTATTCACATGAACAGTACCATTCAAAATCATAACACATCACTTATTCATTAAATACTATATAAAAAGAACAGTTTTAGGAAATATTTACATTATAATAGTTATAATTTTGTTATGTTATGCATTGTTATGTTTAATCTTATTATTCATGTGTATAAAATGTTAAATTTTTTATTTAGCCAAAGTACATACATTGATTAAAAAACATTTGGCTCCTGCAGGCAGAACTGGCCTGATTCTGGGCTGTCATTCGTTATGGGCTGTCATTTGTTACCAGGTTTTGGGCCATATAAACAGTGCTAGCTGGGTAGATGCTAAGCTGGTAAAACTTGCATTGAACTTCATGAGAATTTGTAGAACACAACTCTAGTACACGAGTGCTATTAGCTAACCAAACCTGAGCCCATTGTGAGACTACTGAGATTTTTACTAAAGCTTATGAGAAAACATGTTTGTGATTGCTGAGGTCTTTCACAAATAGCAATCAATAAATTGCCCAAATGAGTCCACATCTACAGTTCTCATATGTTCCACATTTGGCCTTGAATGATGGCACTGACACAGGGTTAGTCTGGCTACCTTGACTCAGCAACAGGTCAAATTCATATAGGCCAGGTGTGTTAAACCAAGTCAAGTCTGGCATATGATACTGGGCCCACATCTGGCTCACACAAGCACATGCCATAACCCAAGTCAAGCCTGTCTTGTGACATTTGGCCCACTTGCCAGTGCCATAACTGAGTTGTAAGTTCCAGAAGTGGCATAGATTATTTCCAAATGAGTGTGTTATTTACACTTTCTCAAGAGAAAAATGTTACATATCCAGTCCTGAGTACTGTTAGTGATCTCCTATACTCTATGGAATACATCAATAAGGAAACCTCAGGTTCCCAGGGCCAACTGTAAATCATGTGTCTCTCCTTCACCACCTACAACCAATAGGAACTTACAGCAGTGGCACTGGAGTTCTAACCACACATGTGTGTAGCCCAAAGACTATTGGTACATTTAATCCCAGGCTTTAGTTAGTAACTGTGCTGTTGCATTGCCAAGTACTTTTCTATATTTTTACTACTCATGTATCTGAACTTTTGCTTGTTCTCTTGGTTTCTCCTCTCACGTTGCATTTTGGACTCTTTGGATTTGTCACTTGCTCTGCAGTTTCCTGGCTTCAATCTCTGTCCACATTGACTATGTATATGTTTCATGTTTTTTTTGTTTTTTTTGTACATAAAGTAAATATTTCTGAATGTCTAGATGTGACAAAACATCTAAGCAGCAGCTCTTAGACTTAATTAAAGTCTCATTCATTTCTACATCTGATCTTATTGTTGTCTTTTGAGATGTTAAGAGGATCTGATTTTGGATTTTTCTTTCCTCCGAGTTTGAATGAAGCAGCCAGGAGAACAAAAATGTATGAAAAGCATATGTAAAGTTAAAGTTAAACGATTCTTCTGTTCTTTGCCATCAGCCAGGATGACTGGAGACAGTAATTGGTTCTCCAATCAAGTCAAAACTCTCTATAATTTTCCTCTATTGATCTGCATCCAAAAGCTGCTATTCTTGTATGCCCCCCTGCCCCACCTCCCCCAAACCCCCAGAGTAATTTCATTATCAATAAACTTCTCTTTTAAATAGCTCAAGCTGAAGTGAGCCAGTAGAGTATTTCTTATCTTCTAATTCTCTGGCTGGCCTCCATGCGGTGACTATACACTTTGAGCCGAGGCAGTGGGTGATGTTCGTAAGTGCTTGAAAACTTTATTCAGCGTTCTTTATTGATGTATCCAATTTAGATTACTCATGTTTAACCCTGTCCTTTGTGCTATTGTAATCCATTTAGATAATGACATCCTGCAGCTCAGTCATAAGAGCTTTACTGGATGCTCCATGCTGCTGGACACTGTTAGGGATCAGGCTTGGTGGTTGAATTACACATAAATAAACCATTTAAAACAGACAACACACTAACAATGGTTTTCTGAGCACAGATGAATCTGAGTTATAGACTAAATAGGGGATATTTTAAAGATGAATTTACATTGACTTTTCAAATTAGTCTTAGTCGGACACTAGAACAAACACTAGAGCACTGCTAGAGACACAGTAGAGCTACTATAGAGCAAAAGTAGAGCTACAATAGAGTGACAGTAAATCTGCTACAGTGCTACAACAGATGTACACTAAAACTAACACTAGATCTAACACTATACCTACACTACAGCTAACACTACAGCTACAACAGAGTGACACTAGAACTAACATTAGAATTACAATAAAGCTACATCAAAGCTAGCACTAGAGCTACAATAGTGCTACACTAGAACTAACACTAGAAGTAACACTAGAGACACAATAGAGCTACACTAGAACTAACACAAGAGTTAACACTAGAGATACAATAGAATGACACCAGAGTTACACTAGAATTAACACTAAAGCTAACACTAGAGCAACTCTAGAACTAACACTAGAGCCAACACTAGAGCTACAATCGAGCTACACTAGAACTAACACTAGACCTACACAAGAGCAACACTAGACCAACACTAGAGCTAACACTACAGCTACAATAGAGTGACACTAGGGCTAACACTAGAACTACACTAGAACTAACACTAGAACTAACAATAGACCTACACTAGAGCAACACTAGACCAACACTAGAGCTAACACTACAGCTACAATAGAGTGACACTAGGGCTAACACTAGAACTACACTAGAACTAACACTAGAGCTAACACAAGACCTACACTACAGCTACAAGTAGCAACACTAGGGCTACAACAGTGCAGAGCTACACTAGAACTAACACTGGGCCTACACTACAGCTAACATAGAGTGACACCAGAGATAACACTAGAAGTTAACATTGAAGCGAAAAATCACAATTATTGCCCAGAGTGCTTACACACAGAGGAATTTGACTTCAACATTTATCCTATTCATGCATTGAAACACAAACAGTATTGAGCATTGGGCAGCCCTACCAGGGCACTTCATTCATGTCCTGTCAGGGGATCAAACCGGCAAACTTTCAGTTACAAGACCAGGTACCTCGCACCCCAAGTGAGAATCATACCCCTAGACCAATGAGCCAAAGCATAAAGCTACACAAGGGTTACACTAAAGATACATTAGAGAGACACTAAAGTTACACTACAGCTAATAATGTATAAACAATAAGTGTAGCAAATGTGTAAAACCCTGCTACAGCAGTGATACCAACACTACAGACACAAGCTACACTCTTACTAATATACAACACACACACACACACACACACACACACACACACAAACACAGTGTGAAATGAACATTAATAGCACTTCAGTAATAAATGCACTTGACTGTTAGCTTTGTGCTAAAGTGAATGATAAGGGCAGTAATGAGGAGCTGAGTGCAGTATTCCACATCATTTCAGCTCAGTGATGATGAGCTCTCTCACTGAAACCGAGAGCTTCTCAGTGCCACTTAACATCGTTTTAGCTTCTTCTCTTCAGCCTGGGGGTTCACACTGTGGGCAGGGAAATGTCATTTCCCTTTAAAGGAGAAGTTCTGCTGCTGAAACTGCAGATGGTGTTAAAACTTTTACACAAGACTGTGTTATGCTACGGACTGTGAGTTATGATACACATTTTATGATTTAAAAATCTATAATAGGCTCTCTCAGAATAGTATCCTGCATCTTCTGGAAAGTCTTGAAGATACTTCACCAGGAGGGTTAGTCATTCACATCTTCACTCTTATTTTTGTTAGAACCAGGAATGACCGTTGTAGTTCAATAACAATACTTGAGATGCAAAAATAGTTCAAATGTTTAGTGAGAGAGAATATATTAAATGAAAATCAATATATAGTTTGACATGTTATGCACCAAACAGCCAAAATAAACACCATCCTGAGACCACAAGGAACAGTGTAAACATCTGAAACAGACTCCTGAAATAACATTCAGATACATTCAAAACACTAAAAATACTTTTGCCTTTAAGTCTAAACCGCTGGAAAAACAAAGTGACTGCTTTCAGTGTCCAAAAATACCAAGAAAAATCTAGAACATTTAAAGATCACTGCGTATGCCAAAAACAACCATTACTGCTCACAGAAAATAAGAGTGAAAATAAGAAAACCTATCACAGGAAGTGCAGATAGGGTGATCAACTACCCTGTGACTGGTCTTCAAGTCTACGTTTCTTATTGTTTCACACTTTAGTTTTACACTATGATGCTGTATATAAAGCCAGCCTGAAGAAAAGCCAATCAGAGATATTTGGTGGAGATGGTAATCCTGCTGTTTAGCTATAGAAAAAACAGGCCTTGGCTCAATTTGTTAATTTACATCCATTCATGTATTTCAAACCTGCAACATATTCCTAAAGAAGTTTGGATTATTTAGGGCTAGTAATGAGTGATGTCAAAAGGTGATTGTAATCATGATTTGCAAAAAAAAAGCAGCATCCATAAAAGGCTTTAAAGGTACACTATGTAATATTTCGGGTTATCTTTTAGCAGAATTTAAGATAATCACTAATAAAAAAATTATTAAAAACACATCTAATCATTATAAACTAAGAAATTGTTTGATTGTTTTACCTTAGAATAAGCTGTTTATATCTACATTGGTCGCGGGTCAAACACCAACTGAGGCTGCCATGTTGCATCGCCATGTTTCTACATTAGTTTGAAAAGGACAAATGAGGCTAACAAAAACAGTTTGTGTTGTAATGACGAATTGGCCACTCAATGGCTCTGTAGGTTTGTTTTACCGTTGGCTGACATAAAACACGAGAAGAAGAAGAAATACACATATACCTCAATAAAACCTCAATAAGAAGAAATACACGGAGGAGAAGCAAGAAGAAAGGTTTTTTGGTTTATTTGTTAAGATGGCGGAACATTATTATGCTCGTCAAGATTCTTATGCTCACCTCAGACAGTGACTGTTTACCAACATACAGTTTGTACACCAACCTTAACTGACATAGATTATTAAGCCGCCCCCTCTTGTTTTTCTCAGACTGCTGGTTACGGTCCACTCGGAAGAGCTGCTGGCCGGCGAGCTGGAAGGCCGAGTCCGGCATGCTGTGGTTCAGCCATGTTTCTGTGAGACAAATCATCGCGCAATTCCTCATCTCCTCAGAAACATTCATCCTCAGCCACAGGAGGTCCAGCTTGTTGTCCAGAGAGCGGACATTGGAGAGGAAAAGAGATGTAATCGGGGGGGCGATTTGCGTTAGCCTTTAGCCTGGCTAGCACTCCGCCCTGTTTGCCCCACTTCTGACGCCGGTCTTGTCTCCTCCTCCCGGCCTGTGTTCCACTCCAGCAGGCCAGTGTCCGGATAAGCCGTAGTCTGCCCTGCTCAGCCCAATCGTTGTTGTCCAGAGTTGCTGCTTCTGTGGCTAAACTGCATGAGTTCGGTTCGGCTGTAACTCAGCTGCCTAGGGCGCGTGAATACAGTATCAGAACCAATGTAAACCGACATAAAAACTACTAAAACTGGGTATGCTAGGAATGTGAGAAGCCGCTGCAACTGTGCGCCGCCGTCTTGCCATGAAAAAAAAAAAGTTTGATGTGTTTACTTTGTTACATTATCTTGTTTGTACAGAAAACAGCTAACGTTTACAATAGCACTACTGAAGTGCAGAAAATATGTTCCGTCTGCATTGTAGCTATGATAATTTTACATATTACATTTCCTAAATTTCTAATTAAAATTAATCTTACCACTTGACATCACTAGCTCTAAATCTGCTATTAGACATCGCGTTCGGGAGTATCAAAGATATATGACACCTTATGGCCACCGTAGTGACTTCTTCCTGTTTGAAAGGGGGGGCTGTGGAAATAGTTTTCAGTTGGTTGCAATATGGAAACTAAACCACTAGATGTCGCTGGAAACTACATACTGTACCTTTAAGGAGCAAAGAGGATCTCAAGTTTGTCAACAAATGCATGATAACATTATTTCATTATTTTAAAACAATGTTCCAGAAAAAATGATTGGAAGGGATTTGGATATTTCTCCCTCCACAGGGCATAATTATATGATTCATGGAATCTGGAGGAATCTGTGCTCCAGACCAAAGAGGAAAAGGGAAATCCAGTCTGATAATCAGTAACATATCCAAAAGCCAGGGTCTGTGATTTGATGAGGTTGTGTCAGTGCCCTTAACAAAAGTCATTTACTCTCTGAAAAATATATTGAGATTTAAGAGTAAAATATGCTGCCTTCAAGACATCAACTTTTCCAGGGATATTCATGCATTTGTCAACAAGACAATGCAAAACCACATGCTGCACACATTACAAAGGCACAGCTGTGGAAAAAGTGGGTACGAGTACTGGACTGAGCTGACTGCAGTTCTGATCTGTCCTCAGTAGAGAAAATGGAGAATGGTGTGGGGAATTTTGAAAATAAAAAATGTAAGGACAACATTGTACTGTTGCACACCTTAAAATATATATGCAGAAATAATGGGACAAAATAGCACATGAAACATTTCATGATTTGGTATCCTTGATGTCAAAACATCTTTTAACATATGTGTTGTATTTTTTGGAATGTATTACAGGCCAGAAATGCAGGAATTAACATATTTTAACAAATGAAATGAAGACAAAACATTAAATATATTGAGTTAAAGCCAGGACCGGCGCTAGGCATTTTTTGTGCCCTAAGCACTTTCTGCTTTCTGGAACTTTTGCCGCAAAGGACATTCATTCTACCTAACTTTTTTGTGCCCCCTGGGGCACTTGGGGCCCCATGCGCAGTGAATGATGTGCGTGGTTGGAGTGCCGACACTGGTTCAAACTGTCTAATATGAAACAAAAGTCAATGCAAATGTAATAAATACATACAGCATTTTTCCAACCCCAATTCCAAATAAAAGCAAAATGATATAACAGAACACATATTAAATGTTGAAAGTGAGACATTTTACCATTTCATGAATATTAAATCATTTATAACTTTCTCACTAACACATCTCAAAAAAGCTGAGACAATTACAACAAAAGGCTGGAAAACTAAGTGGTACTAAACAAAAAAAAACTGCTGGAGGAGCAATTTGGAAGTCACATGACTGGGTATAAAAATAACATTTTAGATAGGCAGAGTCTCACAAAGATGAGCAGGGGTTCACTAATTTGCAAAAAAACTGCATCTAAAAGTTGTGGAAAAAATTTAGAAAAATGAGCCTTAACATAAAATTATGAAGGCTCTGAATATCCCAACAACATATTTGAATATCCCACAATACATAATATCATCAAAAAAATATGTTTTGAGCAAAAATCCTTTCTTCACACATGCATCTGCCCGCAGTGGCACCGCACGCGATGGACTTTGATTTCATGGGGGGATGCGCACGCGTGGCTAATACTGGCATGTTGGAGGGAGGCAGGATGGGGGCACACAAAGCATTTGTGCTTAGGGCATCCACATGCCTAGCACCTGTACTGGATTCTGTAATGGAAATCACTGTATGGGCTCAGGAACATTTAATCTGTCTGTGAACACAGTTTGCTGTGCAATCCACAAATGCATGTCCTGCAAAAAGTCATATGTCAACATGATATGTCAGAGCTGTTTTTGCTCATATTAATCAAAATGTAAAATTCTTTTTGGAAACAATGGACACTGTGTCCTGTGGACTCAAGAGCAGAGGGACCATCCAGCTTGTTATCAGCACACAGTTCAAAAGCCTGCATCTCTGATGGTGTGGGGGTTGTATTACTATATAAGGTGTGTGCAGCTTACACATCTGGAAAAGGATCATGAATGCTGAACAGTATATAACATATGCAACATATGCTCCAATTCAGACATCTCTTCCAGGCAAGACAATGCTAAAACACATACTGCATCCATCACAACATCATCGGCTTCACAGAAGAAGAGTCCGTCTGCTGTCCAGACCTTAAACCAGTAGAAGACATTTGGTGCATCATGAAACAAAAAATCCAGCAAAGAAGACCCAGAACTGTTGAGTAGCTAGAATACTACAGTGAGGAAAATAAGTATTTGAACACCCTGCGAATTTGCAAGTTCTCCCACTTAGAAATCATGGAGGGGTCTGAAATTTTCATCTTAGGTGCATGTCCACTGTGAGAGACATAATCTAAAAGAAAAAAATCCAGAAATCACAGTGTATGATTTTTTAATAATTTATGTGTGTTACTGCTGCAAATAAGTATTTGAACACCTGTGAAAATCAATGTTAATATTAGCCTTTGTTTGCAATTACAGAAGTCAAACGTTTCCTGTTGTTGTTCACCGGGTTTGCACACATTGCAGCAGGGATTGTGGCCCATTCCTCCACACAGATCTTCTCCAGATCAGTCTGTAAGTGGACTGCAAGCACGGCAAGTGGAATTAAGATCAAAAAGTTCTATTTTGGTCACATCTGACCACAACACTTTCTCCCATGACTCCTCTGGATCATCCAAATGGTCATGGGCAAACTTATGACGGGCCTGGACGTGTGCTGATTTAAGCAGGGGAACCTTCCTTGCCATACATGACTTTAAACCATGACGTCTTAGTGTATTAGCCACAGTAACCTTGGAAACAGTGGTGCCAGCTCTCCTCAGGTCATTGACCAGCTCCTTCAGTGTAGTTCTGGGCTGATTCCTCATCTTTTTTTTAGGATCATTGATACACCACGAGGTGAGAACTTGCATGGAGCCCCAGTCAGCGGGAGATTGACAGTCATGTTTAGCTTCTTCCATTTTCTAATAATTGCTCTAACAGTTGATCTTTTTTCACCAAGCTGCTTGGCAATTGCCCTGTAGCCCTTTTCAGCCTTGAGAAGGTTTACAATCTTGTCTCTGGTGTCTTTGGACAGCTTTTTGGTTTTAGCCATGTTAGTAGTTGGGAGTCTTACTGATTGTGTGGGGTGGGCAGGTGTCTTTCTGCAGCTATCAACCTCAAACAGGTGCTTCTAATTTAGAATAATAAGTGGAGTGGAGGTGGACTTTTTAGAGGCGAACTAACAGGTCTTTGAGGGCCAGAATGTTTGCTGATTGGCAGGTGTTCAAATACTTATTTGCAACAGTAACACAGAAATGATTAAAAAATCATACATTGTGATTTCTGGATTTTTTCTTTTAGATTATGTCTCTCACAGTGGACATGCACCTAAAATGAAAATTTCAGACCCCTCCATGACTTCTAAGTGGGAGAACTTGCAAATTTGCAGGGTGTTCAAATACTTATTTTCCTCACTGTACATTAGACAAGAATGACACAACATTCATCTCCCAGAACTCCAGCAACTGGTCTCCTCACTTCCCAGATGTTTACAGCCTGTTGTCAAAAAGAAGAGGTTATGCTACACAATGGTAGACATGGCCTTGTCACAACTTTTTTGAGATGTGTTGCTGCCATTAAGTTCTAAATTAATTTATATTTTTCAGGAAATGGTAAAATGCCACGCCTGCAACATCTGATATGTGGTTGTGACAATCTGAGTAGGGAGATTCAGGAGTTAAAGTCAACACATGGTTTATTTACACAGGTGTCAAAAGTATTCACATTCATTACTCAGGTAGAAGTAAAGATACTAGGGTTTAAAAAGACTTTTATAGAAGTTGAAGTATCAACTGAAGCTTTTTACTCAAGTAAAAGTACAAAAGTTCTGGTTTCAAAACTACTTAAAGTATAAAAGTAAAAGTAATGTAAGGAAAACAAATGCCAAAATTTAGGCTGTGCCACAGGGGCATATAGTGTACTACCCCACTCCCAAAATATTTTTTTCTAAAAGCCGTAATGACTATAATGTTATATTAAAATGGTAATGTTTAATTTTTTGGGATGTACTGGCTACCTGTTTCAGCTGCATATATGCCCCCTGAAAATGAAAACATTTTAGTAATGTATTTTGCACTAAATGTATATTTAATAGCAATTATATTGCTATTTTGTGTTTCATGTTCTTCTAGGTTATTTAGGCGCACTGTTGTAGTATTTAGAGTAAATCCTTTATTTTTCTGGCAATCGATTGCTTTCCCTGATTGCAAACTTACTCTGTGCTCTATTACTACTATTACTACTATGACTACACTTTGTCTCTTTCTGTTTCTTTTGGAGGATACTGGATCCGCAAGCACGAGTTAGAAACTTCAAGTTCTGCCTTAAAGCAATGCGTTGCGGTGCTGACTGAACTTACTGGAGAGTGATGAGACACGTGACGTGCAGGTACCAATAGAGTGTCAGAATGGTATTTGTTTATACTTCTCATCCAACCACAATCAAATTCACTCTTTCTGGATGGCGCAGTTTGACTGGATAGGATCTTTTTTGAATGATGACAAACCGAAATGAAATACGTAGAAATAACGAGGCTGTTTTTAAAATGTAAGGAGTAGAAAGTATCGATAATTACATGAAAATGTAAGTAAGTAGAAGTAAAAAGTCATCTGAAAATAATTACTCAGTAAAGTATAAATAACCAAAATTTCTACTTAAGTAACGAAGTATTTGTACTTCATTACTTAACACCTCTGTTTATTTGAAGAACACAAGTGCACAAACATACACCTCTAACTTCACATATAGTCACATTCAATGAGTGACAAAGACTAGACACACACATGGGGTATTTATAAGGGCAGTAATCAAGGAACACATGAGGAAACAGCCATGTACATTAACGTGTCATCACTGGGGGTAGAGACACGACATAATTACAGGAAATGGATGGGGGGTCCGACGTAAACGTGACAGAGGTCTGTGTTCTACTGGGAATAATTTATGGATCAGATATTTGCAAATCACTACATTCAGTTTTTATTTACTTTAGACAGTGTATATATATTATCATTTATGCTGTCATTTATATTAAAGTATTAAATTCATATCTGAAGATTATGTATTTCAGGCTCATAAAACAACCAAACTGCCAAAATCAAATTTCTTTGCATCTGGTTTCTTGTCTGCACTTTATCTACATCTTTTTTGTTTTCTTCTACTACTACTATTTCTTCTACTTCTTCTCCTTATATTCTTCTACTTCTTTTTCTTCTACAATTGTTTTTTTCTAATTTGCACTTTTTTTATTTTCTTGTTTTTCTCCTCCTCCTTCTCCTCTTTTTTCATTTTTTCTAATTTTGTTTTGTTGTTTTTATTCTTCATCTTCTTTTTAGTTCTACTTATTTCCTTCTTTTTTCTTCTTATTCTTCTGTACTTTTCACCTTCTTTTTCTTCTACTTTCTTTCTTTGTTCTATTTCTTTTTCTAATTTGTTCTTCTTCTCTTCTTGTTTTTGTCCTCCTCCTCATCATCTTCATTAATTTTTTTAACATTTTGTTGTTCTTTTTCTTCTTCGTTTTCTTTTTTACTTATACTTCTTCACTTCTTTTTTCTTCTTATACTTCTTCTTACTGTGATTTTTATTGCTCTAGTCCACGCCTCTGTGACCTTAATAAAGACTCGGCTGCTGTTTGAGGGAAGGTTTGGTGATGTATTTGTACTGAAACTGGGCTAGTTAGGTTACTAATGAGTTCTTGGGTATTTTAGCAATGTTATCCTCACGGTTCCAGTTTTGAACTGCAAAAAATGACCAAGAATATGAAGAAACAGTGCAGAAAAGTTCTGCTATGGGTTCTGTCAGTGTATGATGTGCTATTATCTGTAAACATGGACTAAAGGACGTCATAGAGCTAAAAACAGCAGCAGCACGTTCAAGCTTTGTCCACAGTGTCTCAGCAGGACACACACACACACACACACACAGGAAGTGACTGTTTGTGAAGCTCTAATCAGGCGCTGAGGGGATGCAGTGGGAACAGTGGGAGCAGGTTCCTCGGTTCTTCCTCCACCCACCGCTGCATCTGAAACAGAGCTGTCAGAGCGATGCTGTTCTGCAGGTGGAGTTCAGAGCTGAGCTGATAACCTGTGAACACCACTGACTGACTGACGCCTCACCGCCTTACGCAACTAGTGCAGGAGTGGGCACAGATACACACACTGTACAAAAAACACCCCAAAAATACACAGCCGGCAGGAAGCAAAGCTGTTAACTATACAGTATAAACATCCTTCAGTGAGAATAAAGTCAATATGATCTGCCATAATCAACTGATTTTTATCTCATCACTGAGAAAGCTATGAGCTTATTTTCAGTCTATTTCACTTACAAATACTTTTCAGTAACATTATTCAGTAAAATGATCTCAGGCTTATTTTACTCATTTCAAGGTAAAACACTTTAAACCAGCAAAGTATTATTTTTACTTAAAACAAAACAAAAGTTAAAAATGTAAAACTTAAAACATTCTCAAATTTTCTGTGTTGTTGATGTGGGTGTGGATTTGGTTGTATTGGGAGGGGTACTGGTGTGTGGTATTGGCTGCATTGGATATGTTATTGGCTGTATTGAGACTTTTATTATTGAGAGGTTTTACTTGTTAAAATATGATTTCTTGTACTGTGAACATGTTTACAGGAGAAGATCTGACAGGAAATAATATTGTTCACCTTTTAACACATTATTTAATATTATTCATCTGTAATCTCTCCTTTATAGAGATTATATAAATAATCTAGAATTAACAACACTTTTAAACTGTCAAAAAACACAAAGTTATCCTTTACAGATAAACAGAGCACTGAAAACAGGGAACAGCTTTAACGAGCAAGAGAGAGACAGAGAAACAGTGAGAGAAAGAGAGAGAGACTGAGAAACAGTTAGAAAGAAACAGTGAAAGAGAGAGAGGGAGAAACTGTGTGTGTGCACGTGTGTGTGTGTGTGTGAGAGAGAGAGAGAGAGAGAGAGAGAGAGAGAGAGACAGAGAGAGAGAAAATAGGGTGTCTTCAACACAGGTGAGTCACCACTTACTGAGAGTGGGGATTAATCAGCTCCTCTCAAAAGTCTGGACACTTGGTCAGAGCGCTTCTCTTTCAGGTGCCTCATGATTAATCTTCAATACTTGATATGAAAAATCTTTGATTAAGCCTCTTAACCTATTTCAGTAAATTCACTACAGAATACAAAATTAAAAGTAAAATCATCGTAAATCTAGTCTAAATATCTCATACTTCTTATTCTCAGAATGTTTATAGTTTATTATAAGGCAATTTCATTTTCACGGTTTAAGTCATTCTATGCAGTAAAATTATGTCAGTTTAGCAGATCAGTTGTGAGTTTATTGAGTGATTTTGTCTGACAGTACTGAGACAACTGCTGAATAAAATGACTTAAAACAAGATACATTGTGTGGCTGCCGTCAGTGTCAGTTACACAGTTTAAGTTAATGTAATAGTTTAAGTTACAATAAATAAGTTATAGTAAGGTAAAATAATTTGTTTATTAAAATCTGATTATAATATATTGTTTTCAAATGCACATTTAAAGTTTCTACGAGTGTTCCCAGCGTGGAACCAATGTTTGGTTTGTTGTTTGGTTTAGAGCGACATTTTCAGTTACACGCTACACTCGGTAGAGGGCAGCACGTTTTGTTTTGTGTGCCGCGTGTAGTGAAGCTTGCAACTCTTGGTTTAAAGTAGACTTTCTGAGATGTGTTTTCGTTAACCCCTTTCAAGTTAATGCGGCCAATGAGGTATGCAATTTGAACTTTGTGTTTGTATGGAAATTAGATGTTTATTTGTGAAGGACTTAAGTTTGTTATTTACGTTTCCTCAAAGATTATACAGCTTTTACTGACATTGTTTTGGTAAGTAAAGTAAATGGTAAGTAAAACCACTGATTTGTTCTTATATTACATACATATTCTTTATTGTCTCTTCTCTATGAGAATGTTTTACTGTATTTAAATGTATTATTTTATGTTTTGTACAGTTCTCACGGCATCTTTGATGACATCTGTGTCCAATTAAATGCCAGAACAAAATCAAGAACGCCTTGTGTCCGTTTTTCAACTTGGAGGGAGTTACACATTGTATTATAAGATTATAATTATTAACTCTTTGGATTAGATTTAAATGTGCTTCATTTGTATTTTTATTGTTTGTATTGTCTCTCTAAATATATACAGTTAAGATGATTAAATATAACTTCTATTTTGTATTAGACAGCCTGTATATACTGTCAACTATGGAGCCCTTTAGGTGACTTTATTTTTACAATGTGATGACAAATTATTGTATTGAGGTCACAAGATAATTTGAGGCCATGATTTAGAATGTTTTTAACAATATTTTTGATTTAGACATTTTTAAGTCACTAAACTTTGATTAAAGATTACCGTAAATGTAATAATCTAGAACAATGAATACGTATCCAAATATAGTTTTGCTAAATCGCTCTGTCCACCAGAGAACGTAAAAATGACTCAGAAATGCTCACATGATCCTGGAGGTGATATCTCACCCAGAAACTCCTCCAGAAGGAATATGGATCTTGAATACCAGAGATGTAATTTAAGGAGGAGACTGATCACTGGTTGAAATATGAATGGGAGAGCCCATAACAACCAACATGGTAATGGGGCTGTAATATAGGGTGACCAGACATCATTTTTTACACAGACATGTCCTCTTTTTGAGACTTAAAACAACTGTCCGGGTGGAATTACACAAACGTCCGGGATTTTGTTTCACTAGAGCTTACATCAAATTTCCTAAAGCGATTCATTCACAAACTAGTCACGCCCTCCCCTTCTGTTCGCTTAAGTGAGAAAGGGGTGTGGTGAAGTCACCTAAAACTTTCTGATTGCACGGTCTGACTGTAGAGCTACTGTTATTGGTTGATAGTCTTCTCTGTAAATATGCTAAATGCCTCAAAATGTAAAAATTTAATTTGTCAGTCTGTACCACAGTAATCCACAGTAAACCTTGTTTACGACAAGCAAAGCACATGTACCAATTCTCATCTCAAGCAGCTCTTCCAAAACAAATGTAAGTTCTCGGATTAATTAAAAAAGAAATTCCCTTGTTTGTCTCATTTCATATGAAGCTGAGTGCCTGACGTGTAAAGCTGGCACTTATGTGTGTAGCGAATAAAGGTGTAAATGACTACAAACACACAAGTTCAGCTAAGCACACACCAGCAGTGAGGGGCCAGAGCTCATCACTGAATGTCACAGAGTTTAGTAAGTAAATCTGAGGGTGCAGCTGTCACTGCAACAGAGGTACCTGTGGGTTTCACATGGTTAACCACCACAAAAGCTACAGGTCAACTGACTGCACATCTGGCTTGTTAAAGGTTTTCAGATTCCTAAACAGCTAAAAAATTCTGAAGTGCTCCAACAAAGGCAGAATCAGTTGTAAATGTCGTGAGAGCCCCACATTCTGTTGATGTTGCTCTAGAAGCACTTCAAGATATTCCTGTATTGTCTACTGATGGCAACAATCATAGAGCAGTGAAAATATTCCCTCTGCTCATTCAGTAGTTTGTTTGGAAGATCGGTGGTGTGTAAATTACTTGAAATTAAAAGAACCCCAACAAAATTATTTAAAAAATAAAGCTATACATTTCCATGACATTCAGCAGAGTCATGTCATGGAAATGTATAATTTTGTTTTTGCATATTTGAAATGTAAAAAAGTTAAATAGCATTTAAGGCCAGTGTTTTTTCTGCATGTTATTGTTGTTAAGGGCCAATAAAGCTCTTTTTCATATACGTATCAGCCATATGCCTAGTGTACAACTTTTTTAAAATGTCTTTGTATGTGAACATGCAATACATTATACCCTGCACCCAACCCCAACCACGACCCATTATTATATTTATTAATATTAACAGTCCAGTTGGGTCCTGCAGGTTCAGAATATGAGAACAGTAACCTGTCATGTCAACTCTCAAAAACAGTGTACACAAGTTTAGAGTTTACAGAAACCTCTACCCAGGAGAGAGCTTAAAGAAACTTCCACTCTGCAGAGAGTGTACAGAAACATCACCTGGCCATTCCAGAACGTTGTACTTGTTCCTCTGAATGAATGTCTTAGTAGATTTTGAGCAGTGTTTAGGGTCGTTGAACATTGTTGTCAAGAATTTGCTGATATTGACTGGAATCCATGCGACCTTATTCCAAAATGAAACTGGCTTGTCCAAATGTGCTTCAGCATATCTCAAGCGACTCGGTTTGTGGTGTGTGCACAGCCTCTCCTTGTGCAAAGTGTGCTGAATAGTTGAACGATGCACAGTGACACCATCTGCAGCAAGATGATGATGTAGGTCTTTGGAGCAGGTCTGGGGGTTGACTGTGACTGTTATCACCATCATTTGCCTCTGCATATCAGATTTTTCTTGACCTGCCACTTCGGGTCTTAACTAGAACTGTGCCTGTGGTCTTCCATTTCTTTACTATGTTCCTCACAGTGGAAACAGACAGCTGAAATCTCTGAGATAGCTTTTTGTATCCTTCCCCTAAACCAATCTTTGTTTTCAGGTCATTTGAGAGTTGTTTTGAGGCTCCCATGTTGAAATTGTATTACATATACTGTGAAATCTTACTTCTTTCTTGGTTGAGAAAGTCGTGTCGATGACATATGTGTATCTGGAGGTGGAAATAGGGTAATCACGTCACTTGTGTGTGTTCACTCGTGTATGCACTCCCCACCCGTCGGGGTGGTAAACGTAGTCAACCTCAAATCCACAGAACGAGTTTGGACGTTTGAAAGTCTGGGTTGTACTTAGTTTAATACTCTTTCCCGACCCACCGGTTGACGTTCAGACGTTTACAGTAGACTTCTCACCGTTGTACCCTCGGAGTTTTGTTGAGAGTTTACTGGACTTTTGTTTCTAACCAAATCCCCTTCCTATGTTTTTCGATAGAGTCTCTAAAGTCGACA
>BRDA01028700.1:0-13649 GCA_036984385.1 Crenuchus spilurus | reverse complement strand
AGAGAGAGAGAGAGAGACAGAGAGAGAGAGAGACAGAGAGAGAGACAGACAGAGAGACAGAGAGAGAGAGAGACAGAGAGAGAGAGATACAGAGAGACAGAGAGAGAGAGATACAGAGAGAGAGACAGAGAGACAGAAAGAGAGAGAGAGAGAGAGACAGAAAGAGAGAGAGAGAGAGAGACAGAGAGAGAGACAGAATTTTGGATTTGATTCACCTTGAATATGTATACAGTACTGTAACAATACTACTACTTCTACTAATAATAATAATAATAATAATAATACCAGCAGACTTGAATTTGAATATAAATATCTTTAAAAGCTTTGAAAGTTGCATCCTAACGATGATGGTACAGAAGCCATAACCCTAACAGGCCAATTAAGATCCCTAAAGTCCTAATTAAGTTATCTCAGCACTCAAATTTCTTAGGGTCCCCATACTTTGCCAGGTACCGTTTCTTTTTACACTGTAAAATCCAAAATAATGCACTGATATAGTTTAAAATGTGGAAAAGTACGTTGACTTTAAGCCTTTTGGAGACCAGTTCATCTTTCTTCACTGCTCACAGTAACAGTCATTATGACCAGGGGTGCCCAAACTTTTGCATGCCGCTCTATATGTGTGTATATATGTATGTGTGGTCGTAGTTGCTTTTCCACAGTATTGTTTTGCTGAGCATCACAGTAGAAATTTGAGCTGTTGTGACACTCGGTCCAGGCTTGCTGATGTGAGGGATTCACGTGTTCTCTTCATCTCCCAGCACTTGCAGCCTCTCTTGAAATAGCAGACAGACTGTTGCCTTACAGCGATGCTGAATGTGTGAGGGGGCCGAGAGCTGCAGATACGGCTGAGTCTGTGTCCGCACACTGCTCTCTACTGGCCGCTAGCTGCCAGTGATCTCAGTCACGTCTGACTGCTCGGGGCGTCTCGAGCCCTGTCCTTGTGTCTTTGTCATTGAGATTCCACAGGTGTGTCTCTCTTTTTTTCTCGCTCTTTCTCGCCGTGTTTAAGACGGGGAAGAAAACGAGCCTCGATGCTGATGCTGATGGTGATGATGGGTGGCATTTTGTACCAAATGCAGGTTGCGGAGATATTTATTTGCGAGGAGTGTTATTCTCATGTCATCCATCCAATCAGAACCGCTGGAGCATACACCCCCTGCCCCCACCCACCGAGACCCCCACAATGCAGTGCTGTATATTTGCCGGCAGGGAGCATAATCAGTCTTTGTTATTGAGGGGTGACGGATGCTCAGTAATCAGCCGCAGAGGGGGTTTGTGTTTGTTAGCAGTGGTCATCTTGATTGATTCAGCTGTAGTGTGATTGATTTATCAGATTTGAATTGGAACAAATGTTTTATTTTTAAATTAGACAGACAACGCTGGTGAAATCCAAAAATCCAAAAATGTATAGAAGCTCATGGAGCTTCATCAGCAACAGGTGTTGACTAGGTGGCGATACATCACAGATGTGTTGGAGTGCTCCAAATGTGGCACAATGGTGACCCCAATTTGTCCATTAGGGGCACAGACTCATTTTGGATGGCGTGGCATGAACATCCATTGGGAACTGAAGTGTTCGGCAAAGAAAGTGAAAGTAAAAGTGACACCACCTCGCTGCACCAATGGGTTGAATTTCGGTTAGCAGATAATGCATCAACAAGGCCAAACGTAGCGACTGAGCCAGTCCAGGTTTTCTTTATTCTGCTACTGAATGGCATATGAGGATGAATCATCTAAAAACTCGCCGCGGCGGTTTAGGAGTGGACTGTGAAAACTCGGCCCGCTGTTCCTTACCACCGGCGAGTTCCCTCGGTGGCTTTGAGTAAACGAAGCAGACTGTTGGCCCCCGCTAGGCTAGGCTAATCTCCACAGACCCACACACCTTCTGTGTCCGTATCATCGCCTCCTTATGCAGCCTGTTGAGTGCGAAGTGCTCGGTGTGAAAAAGCGTGAAAAATCGCACGGCGCTCTGTCGCTCCTGTCACTGACGGGTTTGAAGGATTTGGATCCTCATCAACTCACCACCTACATGCAGAATGTGACTTTTACCAGCAGAAATCATCATCTCGCTCTTTCTCCCTCTCTCACCGGACTATATATACATACATACAGAGATACACTCTATATATAGCGGCTGCACTGTAGGCAGAATAAAAACCCTGCTTACACTGCAGGTTTTATTGATTGTGACACGTGCACGGAGGCCACAAAACCCAAAAAGATCTCACGAACATCTCAATAGTGTCTCGTAGACAACTGTGAGATCAGGAGACATAAATGAGACTTTAGCTTAAGTCTCAGATCTGCTCTGTGAAAAAGACTCCCTTGACTTTTTTCCAGATCTCAGTAATGTCTCATTAAAGTCTCGCAAAAGTCATATTAGTGATGAGAATCTCAATCAGTCTCATCTACAAAACCCAAAAAGATCTCCCGATCATCTCAATAGTGTCTCGTAGACAACTGTGAGATCAGAAGGAGACATAAATGAGACTTTAGCTTAAGTCTCAGATCTGCTCTGTGAAAAAGACTCCTTTGACTTTTTTCCAGATCTCAGTAATGTCTCATTAAAGTCTCGCAAAAGTCATATTAGTGATGAGAATCTCAATCAGTCTCATCTACAAAACCCAAAAAGATCTCACGAACATCTCAATAGATGTCTATAGACAACTATGAGACAATAGTGTCTCATAGACAACTGTGAGATCAGAAGGAGACCTAAATGAGACTTTAGCTTAAGTCATATTAGTGATGAGAATCTGTCAGTCTCATCTGGGACACACGGTTTGGTGATTTCTCTGCTCTGACTCTACCGTTAAACATGCTTATCACCGGCTGAGCTGAATCAGGTGTGTTTGGTCAGGAAGATCACCAAACTGTGCAGGAATCCGGCCTCCAGGACTGGGTTTGGACTCCCTTCCATTAAGGAGACTTAGGAGAGGCAAAGAGAAACATTTGAACAGTAAACTTTGCTCTGGGTGCTAGTATACTGTTTTATGCCAACGTTAATGCATCCCTGGTTATTTTACTGGCCATGATGTGAGTCCAGAGGGCTGAGGAATCTAAAATCTCCTTAACATCTCATTAGACAACATTGAGATCAGATGGAGACTTAAATGAGACTTTAGCTGAAGTCTCAGATCTGATATTTCTCCTCAGTTATTGTATGTGTCTCATCTTGAGTTTTAGTTTAGTTTAGGTTAGTATTTGGGGTGGAGCTCAGTGTTTTTGTGGTTATTGTGGAGTCCAGTGTGTTTTCGGTGAAGCCATCGTCTTTGCCTGCGCAGGTCTGACTCTGCCAGTAACTGGTGGCATTTCTCAAAAATTCACAGTCACTTGTAAACCCCTGGCAGGTTTTTCCATAAGGCCGGGCATACACGATGGTGTAACCACCTTCTTTTTCTCCAGTGATGTTCATGTTTCCTAAGGTTCACCTTTGGTGGTTTTGCACCTGGTTGAGGGTGGGACCTCTTCCCCTGGTGTGTTTCAGGACCGGTGCTAGCCATGTGGGTGCCCTTGGCACAAATGCTGTGTGTGCCCCCATCCTGCCTCCCTCAACCACTTAAGTCTCCGCTGCGCAGAGCGCGGACCTGTAAAACACTGCTGTCTGCTGTGGTAGTAACAAAGTTTATGAAACTGAAGGAGAAAGAAACTCGTCGACATGCTCGGAGCGCCAGAGCTGCACGGAAAGGAAGTTCCGTTTCATAGAGAACAACTTTAAAGCAGAACTTTCATCACACATCTAAAGAACGGTTTCAGCTCCTGCAGCTTCACAAACACTTTCCCTGCACAGCTGATGCCTTCAGCTTCTCTCCCAGACGTCCTTCTTCTCTACAAACGCCGAACCACAACAGAATTCTCCCCACTGTCATGTTTATTACTTACATTACTGTAGTACTGCTCACTCTCTCCATCTCTCTAATAGATGTGGAAGGAATGATAAGCAGGGTACTTCCTGTTGCTGAACAGAAAATATAGCAAGAACACTACCATTCACAGCGACTGCCTTTGTCTTTTGTCAAATAAACCTTCAAATGATCATAATTTACTGCTCCCACAGTCCAAAAACATGGTGAATTGTGGTCAGCGATGTCCTGGCTGTGGCTACAATAGTTGAATGACCTGCCCAGCACCCAGTGAAGGGGTATGAGGACTCACCATGGCCGTCACTATATTCTGCAAGCATATTTGAGTCACTATATCTTATTAAAGAAGACATTGAACTTAACACAATGTGATTGTGCCATCTCTACCAATTGGTAGAGGTATGTTAAGCTAAAAACATCCACTAGACATCAGAAATGCAACATTTTTTTTGTCTGAATGCAAATCAACAATGCTTCATAGCCAAACCACGAGGAATAAACTGGACCAAAACTTTAAGAAGTGAAAAAAAAATTAACGTTACGGTACAATTCTTGTATTTGCAGTTCACGTTCTGATTTTGCCATGAAGTGCCATCTCACTGAATGTTTAAAGTGTACATTTAAAAAAAAAAGTAGTGTCCTTTAAAAAATACAGTTTTTATTGTTGCCCCTAGAAACAAAACAAAACATACCCCGGAAACCTTAAAGGATTTGCTTTTCAAATATATATATAGCTTGAATCAAAATATATTTTTAGATTCTTGTCAGAGGAGCTTAAATAAGCAGAGACACGTTTGTGAGAGCGAATCAGATAGCTGTGCAGTTTTTCCCGCCAAAAGACGAGCTCTGTCATTCATATGATAATGACATGGTAATTCCGAACATTTCATTGGTGGGATCCAGCGGCCATGAATGTGTGGAATGTGTATTGAAAAAAGACCTCTCGCCTGATTGTTCACATCTATCTCATAAATATTCAGTATAGGGTTAGTGGCTGAGGAAAACGGAGTGTCGCCTCACATTAGTTAAGCTTTAGAAATAAAAGCACATACAATTTCTAAAAGCTGTAATGAGCAGTGTGTAGCCAACACCTCTGTTTATTCAGTTCTGAACTCAAAAGTCTTGACTAGAGTGTTTTCACAATATATCAGCACATCTGAAAACAGGTTTTTGGAAAGTCTAAGTTTAGAGGAGATTTAATCAGAATATAGATTTATGACACTCTTCCTGTTCTGACTCTGTTGTTGCTGAGTTTGTGCTGAACTAAAGTCTGTGTAACACTTTGGGGAAAATAATTTTAGATGTGTGTAATTTGTAAAAAAGTTAAGACATGTCAGACTACATCAGAGTGTCATTCTGCGTTGTCCTCTGAGCATGTTGGCCGATGATGTACGAGTCGGAAAACAGGTGGTGGCTGACAAGTGATTGGGAGAGTCCTAGTGGATGGGTTAGCAGCATCAGGACCAGAGGACCAACACAAACTGTGCTGAGCTGCTGTCTCTGATTTTACATCTACAAGATTGACCAACATGGTAGGCGTGTCTAATAGAGACATCGAGTGGACACAGTGTTTAACATCTCCAGCAGCTCACACACTAACACACCACCACCACATCAGTGTCACTGAGAATGGTCCTCCTGCTCTGTGGGGGTCCTGAATGGAGACACTCACTTTTATCTTCTCACTCCATCATCTTCATTCTTTCCCCAGCCTTCTTTCTTTGTATGCCTCCATCCTCCACATCGTCTCTCTTTCCCCTCCAAGTAATTAAACGTTATACGTGGAACAGATTCGGCTGGACGGGGAGACAGGTTGTCACAACCGCTGGCAGACTTTTACAGTGAAGTGCTACTACTGTCACTGCTTTAAACTGTCTGTTTTAATGCTAATGGTTTCGGAGCCATGGACGAAAGCGCCGCTGCTGGCAGCGGTCCCACTGTGAAGAGCCTGACATTAGTGGTCATGTAGCACGTCTCAACACCTCCTACAAGCTGCTCAAAGCTCACCTCCTCCCCCTGGAGCAGGCTGGAGATATAAATAGCCTGGACGTGTTGCGCATTGCTGCATTATGCATGCGCCCTGCCACGGCACTCATCACTGTCGCCGCCGTCCAGGCTGCTGGAAGCACAGGCCGGGCACATTTTCCATGGGCATCCCTCAAAATAAAATAAACAATTAGGTGTCAAAGCCGCACACAGCGCTGCCGAAAGCACAGCAGGTTGCCAGATCCTCAGGTGGAACAATGGGGAAACCTACGTCATGCGTAGCTTCTGTAGAACCAGTGCAGGTGCACTTCTTGTGTTTCAGAGGCAAATATAGATGGTAGGACATCCTCAGGATCACCAGATATTATTTGAGAGGTGGACCGTTCTCAGTGGTTACATGGTAGTGGCGTTTAAACATTGCTCAGTCACAGTTAAGATGAGTTTTTGAAGTCCTTTGGTATGAGTTGCTATTTACCATAGCACCCCTCACCTGCAATCACCCCAGTTCTTTGGAACTCCACTGGGGGCCAATTAACATAACCTCTGCTGGGGATGCTGAGGATGCTGAGTCTTGTAGTCTTATGTATGAAGATGCATGTGTGTTACATTATTACTAATATTTAATAAAATGATGAAAATGTCTAAAATGAATGATGTAAGTCACATGGATGTTTTGTGTGTTTAATGTGAGTGTCATTGGCTACAGACACTGAAACACTTCACATTTCTTCTGCTAATTGTGAGACGATCCCTAACACTGCAGCACGGAGCACACAAAGCTAAGCAGATGTATTCTGGCTTCATCATAACAAGTGTAGTTTAGTAAAGGTTGTGCTTGTAGTTTGTTTTTGAGGAAAAGCATAAGTCCAAAAAGGTAACAGTGTCATTAAAAACAGCATTGTTCACCTTAAATTATACGGTCTTTTAACTTGTTCAGTTTCGGTTGCCAAATATTCGGTGCATCACTAGTTTGAACACTAATTCACTCAAACTTACAATTAAATATTTTAAGAATTAAGCCTTGCTGGTCCACACTACAGCAGAAAAAGGCTCACTTTACATCTAATGAATATAAAATATGTCAGTTTACCTTTTTAAATTCAGTTCTGAAGAAAAATGACCCTTTCTGCCTTTTTCTAATTTCTTGATGTATCACTGTATTATAACTCTGTGTCGCCTAGTTCAGCTCTCATTCAGCTGCAGCTTATCTTCAGTGACACACACACACACACACACACAAACACACTGCTGCTGTCTTGCTGTCTCTGTAGTTGTGTCCAGCTCTGAATCTGTCATTTCATATTGGGTCTCTTTGTGGTTCCTCAGATCGAGAGCTGCTCTGGACGGCTGCTCAGCGTTCCGGCCCACTGCTGGCTGCTGATAATTGCTTCGCTCTGGGCTGCCCTTAACTAGGCCGAACTGACGCGGTATTGACTTCTCCCCCACATCCTCTCTGTCCTCTGAGTTGATTAAACACAGAATTATGGGTAAAGGTTTTTGCAGTGGAGCTGAGCCAACCTTATAGAATCCAAATGATGGTATAATTATAGGCCGAACATCATTTACACAGTATATTCTGATGAAAATCAGTCTGATAAGATCATTCTGATCCTGCTTCTTCTACTGCAAACCTTCAACATATGCCAGTCCACTAAATCTAAGCAGGTCTGGCTCTGGTTAGTACTTGGATGGGAGACCTTGTGTGTGCTGGAAGTGGTGCTCCTGGACAAAGGGAGTGTGCTCTGTTTGGATTCCAATGTTCCAGTGTAGTGACAAGGACAGTGTACTGCATAAATGGCTCAGTTCTGGTTCCGAAACCAATCCCTGGTCATTTCTTTTAATAGCGTTCCCTGATGTCCTGGCTAACTGTCCCTTCTAATCATCTCCATCTTCATAAACTGGCTCAGTCTCTCTTCACCTCATTGTCTAATAGCTAACATGTTCTGAGAGTTCTGGTGTGGACCGGCTGTAGCCATCAGTGTTGATTGAGGAGACTCTCTAAAGTCTGTCTCAAATGTCAAAGAGCTTTGAGTGAGTAGAAAAGCACTGAAGAAGTGGAACTTGAATGCAGAAAGGAAGTAATGGTGAATTGGTCCTCTAAAGTCCTGGTGTGTGTGTGTGTGTGTGTGTGTGTGTGTGTGTGTGTGCACATCCGACAATGAATTGGTGCCCTGTCCTGGGCCCAGTGACGGGGTAAGGGACTAACTATGACCCTAATCAGGATTACGCAATAAAATAATGGATGGATGGATGAATCAGACCTTAATTAGACGTTTAGGGTTTTGTCTTGTTCACAATCATTGTAAGGAAAGGCGATGCTACTTTCAAAGCTTTATACATACTCCTGTAACCATGTCCCAAGAAACAGCAGCCATGGGTTCTTCTAAGCATCTGCCTAGCAAATGAAAATGATTGATGCCCACAAAGCAGGAGAAAGCTATAAGAAGATGCTGTCTTTTGTATCAGATTGTAATGAATGTAATTGCAATGATTGTAATTAATTATCTGCTCTTTTCTCCTGGAGAAGTCCATATAGAACTTTTACCATACACTACTGGACCTTCAGGACCATAATGGACCTATAAAGGGATGTTCACATGCTTGCTAAAATTGCCTCAACATTCAAGCAGTTAACCTGGTCTGTGTATTTGCAGTGTGTACATCCCGCTGTCAGAGGTTCCTCATTTCCCGGGTTGGTGAAGACTGGATATTCCTAATTCTCCTGGGGCTCCTCATGGCGCTGGTCAGCTGGGTCATGGACTACACCATCGCCTTCTGCCAGCAAGGTGAGAGGAAGCAGTGGACATTTTAGCTAAAGATTGTCAGTTGTCAATTGTTAATTGTAAAAGAAGAAAGCATATGAATCTAAAGTCTCCTCACTGGATTTTTTTTTTTTTTACCCAAATTCCCCCCAATGTAATGGTAACCAATCAACCCACCCATCCGCTAGGATTCTTTTTATCACTTGCAATGTCCTTGACTCTAGTAGGGTGAAGACTAGCACAGCCTCCTTCAATGCATGTGAAGTCAAGCTCCGCCTCTTTTCAAACTGCTGCTGATATATCATCACTGGGCAGCCAGTGTGCTCGGAGGAAAGCGCAGGATCCCCAGCTCTGATACATCAGCTAGCATTCACCTGAGCCTGCGTGATCGGGATTCAAACTCACAATCCTCTGAGCAAAATGTCAGAACCTTAGTCCACAGAGCCACTCGGGGCACTTCCTCCCGGGAGTTTTACTGATTCTCTTTTTCAGTAATAAGCTCTTACTGATCTGAAATCACCTCTCGGTGACCTCAGCCTCTTACAATACATGGTACAACAATTATAACTCAGCCTGGAACTATGGGTCTCACACATGGTCTAAAAACTGAAAACATGTTGAGTACCCTAGTAGAAAAGCTTTAGAAGCTTAAAATGGTCTCACTTCTAAGTATAGAATAAACTGTTTTGTTTTCCATGCAGCTACTGAGTAGTGTTTTAGGGTCTAATAGTGACTCTCTGATTTTGATCAAGGGTGAGGTTGGATACCACATTTAACTAGCTCTATTCATTATTTCAGAACTAAGGTTTGATATCTGTGGAAAAGATAATAATCCATACAGTCTAAGAAAACACAATACTTGACCGTCTCTGGGGTGGTGTTCCTCAAGGTTCAGTCTTAGGTCCGCTGTAAGTTTGTATCAGATTGGGTTGTAATGAATGTGTGTGACTTTTACTGTTCAGACTTTTACATTTATCTTACTGTTTTAAAAAGTTTAAGCTTTTTAAGCAGATAGGTCAATAGTTTCAGTTAAAATTAGACAAATTTTTAAAAAAATGTTAAAGAAAAAATGCAATATTTCTCTTAGTATCGGCCCACACTCAAGGTTTCAATACTGGCATCAGTCTCAGAAAAGAAAAAGTGCTATCTGAAGTGTTCATACAGATGAAAAGTGTTGGTATGGAAGTATAATGCGGTGCTGCTGTATGTGTGGTTATGTCTGTAGCACAGAAGTGGATGTACGGAGGCCTGGACAGTAACATGCTGCTGCAGTATCTGGCCTGGGTTACGTACCCTGTGGTCCTAATCACCTTCTCAGCAGGGTTCACACAGATACTTGCACCACAAGCAGTTGGTGAGACACACACACTTACATACACATACCATTGATTAGTGATGTATCGATACTGATACTGGAGTCGGGTATGTGCCTGATACTGTGTTTGTTTACTTGTACTAGCAAACAACAATACCAACATCTGATGGCATTAGTTTAGGGTTAGTTAAGGGTAGGATTAGTTAGTTAGGTTATGTTTGGGTTAGGTTAGTGTTAGGTTAGATTATGTTAGGGTTAGTTAGGGTTTGGGTTAGTTTAGGGTTAGTTAAGGTTATGATTAGAGTTAGGTTATGTTTGGGTTAGGTTAGAGTTAATTCGGTAAGGTTATGTTAGGGTTAGTTAGGGTTTGGGTTAGTTTAGGGTTAGTTAAGGTTAGGATTAGTTAGAGTTAGGTTAGGGTTAGAGTTAAAATAACAATTATTAGTACTTCTTTTTCCTTCATCACTTCATCTTTCCCTCCTTCAGGCTCTGGGATTCCAGAGATGAAGACCATCCTTCGAGGTGTAGTACTGAAAGAATACCTGACCTTTAAGACCTTTGTGGCCAAAGTCATCGGCCTGACTTGTGCTCTGGGCAGCGGCATGCCTCTGGGCAAAGAGGTGAGGGACTTTACCTTATTGACCAAATTCATTAGTAGAAGTTGTGATGTTCTGTATGTAGATGTTTCACATTTCCACAGCTCTAAAATATTAATAAAACACATTTTATATAGAATAACTATAGTTTTACATACAGAACACAATGAGAAATAAACACAAAAAGACTAATGAAATGGATAAATGAACAGTTAACATCACTCTTACAGGTTTACGCTTTGTTTTACAGAGTGCTGGTGTGGTCCAGCCGCAGCCTTTGTTTTGTACACCCGTTTTTGGGGCTCTAGACCGTTATTTGTTTTTGCACCAGTTTTTAGGTGGTAGCACTGTGCACTATTACTTTAGTGTGATGTGTTTCAGTTTGTTTTGAGCGTTTTTATTTATTATGTATTATTTGTTTTTGTGGAAGTCACGTGGGCACACTGATGAAAACTGGGCAGATGAACAATAACTGGAACAAAATTTAGCCCCCAAAAAAGTCAACGATAACCCATTTGAATGATAACCAGGGCAAATGATAACCAAGGTTCTACTGTATTCATATATAGAGACACTTACAGAGATTATTAGATAGACTTTGTAGACACCACCGACTCCTCTGTGTGTTCCTACAGGGTCCGTTTGTCCATGTTGCCAGCTTGTGTGCTGCTCTCCTCAGTAAATTCATGGCTCTTTTTGGAGGAATCTACATGGTGAGAGATATTTTCATATCAATGTTTAGCAGCTTAAACATTTAATGCATTTCTCTTTTCTTCAATATTAGCACTGTGTATGTTTCATACTGCAGCCTTTCAGGTCTGGTCAGCTCCAAATCTCAGTTAAATTAAGTTAAACTCTATTTAGACTGCATGTGGAGAGCTGCAGAGAATTAATTTAAAGAACTGAAGGAGTGGTTCACTCAAAACTACATAACTACATATTTTTCAACTTACCTGAGTTAGATAGTGGATCCACGGACACCTGTTCTGCTTCTTTACTCTGGAACTCAATAGTCACCTAAACAGGTGAAACATTCCTGTAAAAATACCCATAAAACAAACCTTCTCTTAACCAACCCAACATCATCCAGGCATGTGGTTTATGACATAAGTTTTACAACCTGTGGAAATGCTGAAGCCCTTTTCTACAGATCACCACAAAACACAGCAGAAATCACCAGAAAGACTGCAGAAATCACCAAAAAAAACACACCAGAAATCATCACAAAACACAGCAGAAATCACCAGACAACACAACAGAAATCATCACAAAACACAACAGAAACCACCACAAAACACAGCAGAAATCACCACAAAACACAGCAGAAACCACCACAAAACACAGCAGAAACCACCACAAAACACAGCAGAAATCACCACAAAACACAGCAGAAATCACCACAAAACACAGCAGAAATCACCACAAAACAGCAGAAATCAACACAACACACAGCAGAAATCATCATAAAACAGCAGAAATCATCGCAAAGCAGCAGAAATCATAAAACAGCAGAAATCACAGCAAAACAAAGCAGAAATCATTGTAAAAGAGCAGAAATCACAACAAAACAAGTTTGGTGTTTATAGTCCTCAGATGTTCTGACCCAGATTAAAACCGCAGACTGCACTCAGACATCACTGCAGACTCAAACACATCACTAAAACACACACAGGCTGTTATGTTCATGTATACATGCTCTCTCTGTAGGCGGTGTTACTCAGATGAGGGGCGGAGTTAATTCTAGTGATTTTAATGTTAATTCTCAGTGAAGTCAGTGAAGAAATAAATATGTCCTCAGTAATTAACACCTGGATGATGATGTAGTGGGTGGAGAGATGCTTGTTAGCAGCACTGTTGGACCAAATGGTGGACATATTTAGTGAGTAAATATGATTTCTGTTCTTCAGGCCACACTGAATGCGTGCTGTAGTAAAACTGGAGCAGATTTATGGCACTTTCCTGCTCTCCCACAGCCGTCTCAGTACAGTGTAAAGCAATCAATAAAGCTGTTTGTACAGAATGACTTTGACAGAAGACCTGGAGCTGTAAAGTATTGTTGATTTCATCACAAAGCTGTCACCTGACAGATCTTCTGTACGTTACCAAACGGGTCGATTACATGTTTACATGCAGCTGTCGTCGCAGTCCGACTGCAGGGACCAGACTGGAAGAGCTGTTAATTACTCATCCCACGCTCATGTATACCTGCGGGTGTTACTTTTGATTACGAGGGAAGAGAAAGCATCAATTAGCCGGTCATTATAATTGAACAGACACTGTAGCCGGACCCACGGGGCTGAGAACAGCTAGCTGGATTGGCCTCAAATTATTTCATCCTGGAGTCACTGTCTGTATGATGTGGATGAAAACGGAATTCAGAATTCATTAATTTTTTATTTAAAATGTTGATGATTGAGAGGAAATAAAAATCCCATTAGAGCAGCTTATCAGGGTATCAGCTGTCTATCGGATTTGGAAGTTCTGGGGCCCCAAGCAGTGTCATGACTGGGGGCCCTGATCAAACAGATTATTTTTTATAGTTATGGTACGGTACAGGCTTAAACATAAATTATTATTATTATTGATTATTATTAAATATTAATTATTCTACATACATTTTAAACATTACTTAAATATTATTATTAATATTTTATTAGGAATTACTAGTTACTATTAATAATATACTAATAATAACTATAAAAATTATTATTATTATTGATTATTATTAAAATATTATTAATCAATTAAATATTAATTATTAAATATTAATAAACTGTTAAAATCGTTTTATGTAAAATTATCACCCAATTCTGTGTTACACCTTGATAATCAACTTCACTCCAATTCATTAACACCAATGTTACACTTATGTTTGGACTGTATGGTCAATAAACCTCATTTACATAAAATTATACCTCATTTTTGAGTAAAAAATAAGCAGAAATTCTGAATTATTTTGATAATAGTTAAACTCACAGGCATGTAAATGCATGGCTCATCACAGACTAATAGACGCGCACACATGCACACACACGCACAGAGAGAGAGAGAGAGATAGAGAGGCAGAGACAGATAGAGAGACCGAGAGAGAGAGAGAGAGAGAGAGAGAGAGAGAGAGAGAGAT
>BRDA01028698.1:0-26926 GCA_036984385.1 Crenuchus spilurus | reverse complement strand
TGTCTATCTATCTATCTATCTATCTATCTATCTATCTATCTATCTATCTATCTATCTCTCTCTCTCTCTCTCTCTCTCTCTCTCTCTCTCTCTCTCTCTCTCTATCTATCTATCTATCTATCTATCTATCTATCTATCTATCTATCTGCCTGTCTGTCTGCCTGCCTGTCTGTCTGTCTGTCTTTCTGTCTATCAACTCATTCACTGAGACACCTCTGTACACATGCTTCCCTGTGCACAGTCTTTGCTGCTCTGTGAACTATACTGAAGAGCAGCTCCTCCAAGAAGTGACCAGGGAGCATTTCTAATAAATTAACAATGAACTCATATTTCAGTCAGTAAATATGCATGTAAAAGTGTGTATTAGTGAATTGTTGTTCATATAGAAACATGTTTTTTTAATTAGACTGTAGCAAAACACAAAAAATACACAATAACACCTGAATTAAATATGCTTTGCTCTGCTTCTCTTCATTTAGTCTGATCTGTTAGCCATGTTAATAAAATAGCAAAAATACTGCATTTAATAATTGGGGTTACATATAGTACCCTTTCAATTCAAACTCATTGTCATATCTCTAAACTACCTCACAGGCTCTTCACAGGGGTTATCAGGTAGACCCCTCTTTTCATCAGTGTTTTGCTGAATTAAGCCCATGACACCTCCAAAGGGCCCACCACCACCACCCTCCAAGCTCACTTCACAGATCTATAATTTTGTCTTTACACTGTAGATCCATATCATCCTCCCCACTGTACCCATCCCCACTGGCATTGTTAATGCATGCTCTGTGCCACCAGTCCCATATGGATTTTACACACTATATTGAGAAATTTACAGCCTGCACATCTGCACTACATCTGTAACTGTAAATCCACATTGGCCTGCTTGGTGATTAAGGCTGTACCGAGCCCCACTGGCACTGTCAATGCATGCTCAGTGCCACCAGATCCATGTGGACTTTGTATCCACATGTTACGAAAGCTTCAACATTTTGACTAGGGGTGTATATGTGAGTATCACCATGTTATGTTTTTGTGATACTGTATCAATTCCCAAAACCACAGTATTGATTCTTAATTAATAATTTACTTCACATGTAAAGATTGGTAACAGTGGTTCATTTTGTGCTGTGTTTAAAGTTTGACCACTGGAAAGCTGTTTTGTCATCTATCTTTAGCCATTACACTCTTCCTCTCCAACCTATAGAAGTAATGTTAGGCTGCACTGCTAAAGTAAGCATTACAAACCTTACAGAACAGATTAGATAACAATATACCACCCACACTAACATTTACATTTATATTTATAGCATTTGGCAGGCACACTTATTCAGAGCAACATACAGCAGTGCTTTGTTTCCATTAAAAGAGTCATCTTTGCTAGTACAGACAGGTTAGAGTCCAAACTATCCTTCAGTTCAGACACGGTTACAACTGTTAGCTAATTTCTAGAAATGGAAAAGATACACAAGTATACACAATATAAGAGCATTACAATAGGAGTTATAAACTAATGATCACTTCAGTGTTCAATAAAGAGATGAGTATTCAGTCTGCATTTGAAGACTGCGAGGGACTCTGCTGTTTGAACAGCCAGTGGGAGGTTATTCCACCACTTCAGTGCCAGGACAGAGAAGAGTCTTGATGTCTTCCATGTGTCTTGAAGGATGGTGGGTCAAGCCAAGCTGTAGTAGAAGTTCAATGAGTTTGAGGTGTGACGCAAGACTTGACCATTGTCATTAGGTATAGAGTGGCTGGTCCATTTCTTGCTTTGTAGGCAAGCATCAATCTGAATGCGATTGTAGGCAAGAATGAATCTGATGCGAGCAGCTACAACAAGCCAATGAAGTGAAAGCAGCAGTGCAGAGCGAACTTGGTTTGATTGAAGACCAGCTAAGCAGCTGCATTCCGGATCAGCTGCAGGGGTCTGATGGCTCACAAAAGAAGACCAGCCAGGAGTGAATTGGAGTAGTCAAGTCTTGAGATGACGAGAGACTGGACAAACACCTGGGTGGCATGCCACCACAACATCAGTGTCACTGCAGTACTGTGAATGATTCACCCCCCATAAGTAATACCTACTCTGTGGTGGTCCTGATCATTGAAGAACAGGGTGAAAGGGAGCTAACAATGTAAACAGAGATACAGACAGACTGCAGTCTGTAGTATGTGGTATTAGGCCTGGCATTAGTTCTCATATAATTTTTAAAGGCTGAATTCATAAAAACTGCAATAAGTTGCCCTTGTAACAAATTCTTTATGAGTTCTGGCTGACCGGTCTATTCTGTTTGTACAGCAAAAAAGCACACAGCCAGTTTTCTGACACTAAAACTGGACTGAAATGGGCTTGTATAATAACATTGATCACATCTAGCCACAGAGGTAAGTCCAGAAGAGACCACATGACTGAATTATTTGGTTTTGCATCATGTAGATTATGCAGAAATAACCCTTTAAAAGGCAGGGGTGTTTTCCCACCCAGCCATCTTCATTATCCTAGTGTTATACTGAGGTACTGTAATATTCCACCCCCAGACTTACACGTGCAACCACACAGTTCACCAGCCAACATGGTGTTTATTTGTTCAGTATAAACAGAAGCAGGAGGCTTGACGGGTGAGCCACCATACCAAAACTAGGCCAACAATGACAAACAAAACAAAACTAAGTAGGTGGGTGAGAACTGACTAATCTATCAAAGAAAAGAATCATGCAAATCATTCTCCAGCTACCTTACTAACATGGGAGAAAACAATCCAAAACAAATGTCTTTAACCTCCTACAGGCAAAGATAATGTTGCAAATAGCTACATGTGGGCAATTGTGGGCAATGTTCTAGAGTCTATAAAGATGTTCATAGAAATGCAAAGAATGCTTCAGAGATGATCTTCTCTTTGGTGATATATCTTCAGATAACCTGCTTGTCGGCTGCTATAATTCACACTTCTTCTATTCATGAATAATGAAAGAAGCTCATATACAATACGCTCCTGCACAAGTGCACATGTCACAACTCTGTCTCCTGTATGTCTTCCTACAGTCTGTGTTAAACTCTCTCTGTAGCTTACTAGACTGAATTTTTGGTACAAAACATACAGTAGCCACAAGAATATTATTCGGTAGTGCTGTTTCAACCTCAACATTATATTTTCTGCATTACGTAGCATTTTAAAATCCACAAATGGCTCATTCCATGCTAAGTCTACTCAAGTTAAAGAAATGGTTCTCCCACAAGTCATGTTTGTGCCCTCACCACATATGTAGCTGATCAGCCAAGATATGTCTTGAGTCCAGATTTTGCTTCTTTAGTTTAGAACTGCAGCTAAAAAAACACTAATATATCATATTAGAAATTATCACACAAATATCCTAGTAATTTTGCTAAAATACAAATTGAAAATGTCTCAGAACCAACTCTAACCACATCTAGATCTTTATTAAGGTCTTTCAATCTTAATTTTAATTTTAATTAATAAAACCTATAATACAAGAAAGCACTTCAGACAGCAGCAGGGCTGGTTGAAGACTGATCTTGGATCAAATTTTTCCATGTTTATGACAATCATTGCCACTGAAACTGATTCTGTCAGCACTTCCTACTCTGAGTTGGTGGTCTAAGATGGCAGCTTCAGCATTTTTCATACATTTTTATAATTTTTTAAAGCACACAGTCAATTAACTGCATACTAAACCGCACTGATTATTCAGTGAAACCTTATGATCTACATGCAGTTTGACCAGATTGACAGAGCATGTAGTGTATATTGACATGATTGTGCTGTTTAGGTGACTATTGAGTTCTTGTGTTTGTTAGCAATGTTAGCCTCATAGCTGCAGTTCTAAACTACAGCCATATTTTCACTCCAACCATGTTTTTGCTAACCAACTACATCAGTGGAAATATGTTTTCTGTTAAGACTGTATAGTGTAGGCAATGTTTACTTAAGTATCATATGACAGTATCTACAGGGAAACATTGCAACGACATGCAGAAACCCTTCAGACGTCATGGGCTTATAATTTGAGGGGAAAAAAAATTGTTTATTTAATTAATGAATTAGATTTAAATTAACAGAATGAGCTTTTAATCATATTTCATTTGTGTTTTCTGTAATGTCTGAAATATAATTCATTCCTTGTTGAAACTGTAATATTATTTCTGTGCTGTTTTTGGAGTAATATAGAGGACAAGATGAAGGTTAGTGAACAAGTCTGTTAGCATTCACTCCATGACCATTACTTCTTTGCTGTAAAGTACTATTCATCCATGCATCCATCCATCTTTTTAACTGATTCATCTTGGTCAGAGTCATGGTGAGTCCACTGTTGCCATCTCCTCAGTAAGGAAATTAGCTATTGGCTGTCCTAAAAGTTGCTAGAAGTCGCTATATGACTTCATCACCTAATTTGTAGAATTGGTCATTTGCATGTAGTTGTTATTGAGGCTGTAGGAGAGAGAAAGAAAGAGTTTTGCATAGAAATCAGCCTTGCAATACAGGCAGTACGCTCGTGTATCATCTTCAGTACACGGCTTCCACCAGCCCTTGAATTCAGGGTTTGATTCCCACTCCTTTCTGTATTTCTGCATGTACAGTTTAGACTGTGACCAGGTGAGCTAGCAAGAGAAACACACACAGTGGATGAGGTGAATAACTGACTGAGGCTGTGTCAGTCAAATGCAGTGATTTATTTTAGTGTAACAGTGAAGAAATATATTTGCATCCCTCTCTGTAAGACAGGGTGGGATCAGCGTGATTCATTTGTAGTGTGGACGCTGAGTGGAGTAGGTCTCCTCTTCTCCTCTCTGCTCTGACTGCAGCAGGGAGGCTGCGCGAGGCTACTGTGATACTAACCACCTGCCAGTGCTTTAGGACAGGGGAGGGGCTCACGGTCGCACCCGCTGCTCGCTGGGGACAATAACTGCAGAACGATTGCTTTCACAAGGAGTCTACCATAACATAAACACATGAAAAGTAAAAGTCGCTAGAGGGGTCTGAAAACTTGCTAAAGAGCAACAAAATCACTAAGCGACAACAGTGTGTGAGTTCCCATACCTCTTCATTGGGCACTGGGCAGGGCATTCCACTATTTTAGCCAAACCTAGGACAGGGCACAAATCCATCGCGGTGCTCACGCCAGGGCAATTTAGCAACCTGTTCACCTGACGTCCATGTTTTTGGACAGACCCACATAGACACAAGGAGAATATGGACGAGGCACCCAGATGGGGAATCAAAACCAAGACACACAAAGAGGTAAATGTGCTAACAATCAAGCCACCGTGCCACTAACACATACATCAATGAAAAATAAATAAGAAAAAGACAATTAAAAAAAAATTGAAAAGCAAAAAAATGGACAAAAACCCCCTTTAAAAAAAAAAACATTAAAAACAAACAAAAAAAAAAACTAACAAAAAAAACATTAAAGTGAAAATGCAGTGACACTGAAAGTCAGAGTAATAGCAACATACCAAGGAGACTTGAACATCTCAGAGGAATGTTACACCTGCTGTAGGTATGAACAGGTGGTGGGGGGGGTGGCATGACTGTACTGACATAACATTGTGATGCCTGTCAGTCATTGATAATGGACAGTTCCGTTGTTTGTTAGACCAAGTCTACTGTATAACAGTGTAAAGCCAAATGCTTTATTATCTTGTTCTTTAAGTAAAAAAAAAATTACTTTAAATTTTCTTTCATTTGAGGGGAAAATGGGGAAAATTCAACAGTATTGCATTTTTTTAAAGATAGGTGTTCTTTTAATTAACACTGGTGTTTATTTGCTGTTCTCTTCAAATCATCATAATTTTAAGAATTATGACAGAAAAATGTTTAAAGAAATGACAGAAAAGGGTTAAACACAATCAGCACATCTTCTAACACACATATGGACAATATAGTGATATAAGACCATACATCAGAGAGAATATGGCTGGTTATTTCCCAGAGCTACTGCTTGGAGTTATTATAACGAAAAACCTCCATTATAGTTTATGCTACATCATTTGTTCACAAAGTGATCTTGGTCTCCTTCTCTTCTGCCGTAATGACATCACTGTGTGAAAAAAACATTATTATAGTGTCACTATGAGTTGTCACATGACATGGACACAGTGGATAAACTCTTAATAAAGAGCATCAGCCCTACTGCAACTGGAGTTGTTAAAAATAAATGCGAGGAAGGGCTGACGTAGAGACAGGGACGGAAGCAGAAGGGGGCATGTATTCCCTGGTTCTCTAAGCCTTACAAGTTGACTGCACAATAATTGCATCTCTCGAGAATCCAGGGGAGGAAAAAAAAAGTTTCAAAACCGAGGAGCCAGCGTTTCAGGAGGACATCAATTTCTGTGGGAAGAAGAGATTTACTTCTCACACTGGAAACAGAATAACTGCTTGCTATCAGAGAAGAAGAAAGGATTATGGGGCTCTTTTGTCATCTACATATCCAGTGGCAAAAGCTGTGGTCTAGAGATAATATTTAGCACAGATAGACATCGGGAGAGGATTTTGGAGATAAATTTCTAAACTGATAGTGACTGTGTAGCTGTAGCTGATGATCAACAGTACAGTCTCTGGATATTGGGTTTTGAAATAATGACTCTACTGCCTCCTGGTTATCACTACACTAACTACACAAAAATCACTACACAAAAATAAAGGAAGGAAACCTGAGGATCAGATTTGAAGCAATGCTTAGTGTACCAATTCTGATCCTTTAATCAATTTTTATACCATTTTGAAACCAAGTAAAGCCAATAACTATTTAAGAACCTATAACCTAAAGAGTGTATTAATCATCATATGAGTTTAATGTCAAAGAGAACCCCTTATACTGATTAGTACACTTATCTGTGTCTTAATGACATGTATGTAACATGCTTTGTTTAAAATCCCAAAACGTTTAAGCATTACAGACCCCTTACACCACCCTGCTAAGAACAGCTGGTCTGAGTGCCTATTTCTATCAAGAGGTTGTCCACAAAAATTCTAGACAATGAGAATTAAACTCCTTTCATAGACAAACTTGTCATATATGGTGGTTTCACACCTACATTGTCTGGTCTGGACTTTCAGACTTTACAGTTTGGTCCGAATCAAAATAGCAGGTGTGAATGCGACCACAAACCACGGTCCGGACCAAAGGAGCTAAATGTGGTCTGACCAAAAGATGTGATCTCGGTCCGGAACTACTGAACCATGGTCTGGTTCAAGTGCAGTGTGAACACACTTTTCTAGAAGGTTCGGACTTTCGGACCAAATACAGGAAGTTGACGCAGCGTTAACTACATTCAACAACAACAGAGTAAGAAAAATAAGATGGACAGCAGCAAAAATGAGCCATGGTAGCACATGGAGTGAAGAGGAGACAAAATGTTTAATATAATTTTGGTCAGATGAAGATGTGAAAAGTCAGCTGTAAAAACTCACAAAAATGCTAAAACATGCAGCTTATTTTTTGAGAGGACATCAGAGCAACATAAACTAAACTAAACTAAGGGAACTGTGACAGCAGTATATAAAAGTATTTAAACACGTCAGATGCACGTCCTACTACAAGCCAATCAGTGTTGAGTGTAGGAAGATGCACCGCACGTAAGTGATGATGACAGCACGTGGGTGTGTCATAATAAAAGTCCTTGGTGTGTTTACAAAAATGCAGTGTGAAAACAAACCAAACCAGACCAAATATATACAAAGTAACAAACACACAAACCTTGGTTTGGACCATGGTCTGGACTTTCAGGTGTGGAAGCACCTTAAGTGAAAACTGAGAGTTGACATTGACCCTCAGTCAAATCAAAGTAAAAAAATCTATTTTTGGAAATCGAATCTGTTGACACTGTCATGTTAATCCTTAAAATTCCAAACTATAATTGTAATTATAAGGTTGCTATGAAACTTCCCATAACAGCCCCATTTGTGTCTATGTCATGTCTCCGTCCACATCATGCCCACATCATGTCTAGTCTTTGAGCTCACACGTCTTGTGATTTCACAGCCCTAGTTCCCCATCTCAAGTCTAATTATGTTTGGCTTAAATGTTCCCTCCTGTATCTCAGTCCTCATCAGTCATTGTCTCGTCATCATATGTTGTGTGTTCAAGATTTTCTCAGTGTTTTCACAGTCAAAGTTTTAGCTCACAGCCAAGGATTTCTGTTTTGTCTTCTGTTTTGATATCCCTGTGCATTTGACCTTTCTGACAGTAGAATATGAATGTAGAGACATGTCCCTACTGTCTATATGTCCCTATCAACATATCTAGGGATATTTCCCTACAAAGATTTTGAGTGGAAAGATGTTTTCCTACCAATATATTCCCTATGCAGTCTTTGAAGCAGATAATTCAAATTGTGCCTCGCAGAGGCTTGGTCTCCAAGATAAAGGTTAGGCATGCTAGCATCTAAGGTGAGGGGTTATCTGAGGGTCATGTCACAACATGCAAATTTTGTACTTTCTGCCAGACATTGAGAAGGTGCAAGCTGATCAGTGTAAGTTATCAAAACTGTCAGTCTACCTCAAGCAGTGGCCAAAATTTAGTCCTTTGGATGACTTTCCATGTCATGCCAACACATTTTATACCAAAAACAAACAGGGACATCAGGAGCTTTTTCACTGCCCGGAGCAACATAGGTGGTAAACGTAACTAGCCAGTTTGATGTTGTAAACTAATTACCCACATTGATTTAAAAGGAAAACCTGCTATGTAACATCAACAACCTTCCCACTATGTAAAAAAAACATATCAACCAATGCTAGTTAAACATATTATTTTGCATTAACCAAAAAGCTAATCCTTTGTTCTATCATCCATAGGCTAGCACCCATGTCACTAGCAAAATTAAACACAAAATGGATAGAAATATCTTATTGTGAGTTGAATTTCAGTCTAAATATCCCATGAAACTACATTAATTAATTAGTTTATATGCACTGCAGGAAACACAGCAGCAAGTCAAAGATGCAGTGCAGGTTGAGAAATCTAATGTATCTTCAGAGTTTCAGGTGAGGCCCTAATTATGAATTAGGAAAGGATGCATCAACATTAAAGACCATTAGAGGTTAGAGATATTTGTCAACAGTTTGTATCTGTGGCCAATGTCAGCATCTGTTTAGATTGTTAAATAGGCCAATGGACCACAGACAGTCATGAGAAAAGCATAGAAAACAAGGAATATGGCAGAAAAAACGAGAACGATGAAATATACTAATACTGCTATGCCTGCTGAATCTAAAAATGTTAACGTTGCACTTTTGCAAAAATCTAGAATTTTTTTTTTCTCTTTATTTTCAATGTCTTTGATTTGTTTTATTTCTTCTTAAATGCAATTAAATACATTAATGTAAATATAAAGATATTATACTGAGGGTAACAAAGTGTTTGTCTTTCTACCAATGCTGGGAACAAATCTACACTCTTGACTGTTAAACCATATTCAGCTGCTCTAAACCATATTATAGCCAAATAAGGCCAATGAAGGGTGCACAAGAAAACTAACCAGAACTAGTCACACAGTGATCGGTATATTCTGAGCCACTTTAAGTTGGAAAAGTCTTCTAATTTTGCTTCTAATTTGAATCAAGTGCCAGAATTTGCTACATCATTTAAGGTGGAACAGGAAATGTGTAGTTGCATAAATGTATCTCCTGCATCATTTAACGTGGAACAGGAAATGTGTAGTTGCATGAATGCATCTGCTGCATCAATTAAGGTGGAACAGGAAATGTGTAGTTGCATGAATGTATGTGCTGCATCATTTAAGGTGGAATGGAAATTTTGAATAAGAAACTAACTTAATCTTTGTGCAGAAACAGTAGACTGTGTCACTGAGTTCTCAAGCTGAAAGGGTAGCTACACAGGTGAGATATTTTGGATGAGTCCCATTATTGTACACCAAAGGGGTGTGCAATTCTGATTTCAATTTCATGACCTAGACCACCAACAAAAATAACAATGTTGTATTATTTAACAGTTTTAGATGTAAAAAAACACTGAAAAAGTAATAATATGTCCCTTTTAAACAGCATTTGCTTACCTGATTACGACCACATCAATAATGCTAATGCATGTATAGATTTTCAAGTCATTATTGCTGTGAATATTTAGTTGCAGACTTCATTTGTACTCGCTCAATGTGTCAGGTTGCATCAACTATTAAACACAAAGCTTTTGGGTCCTTTATCAAGAGCATTCTATCTCTCATATGCTTGAATTGGATCTGTTATTTATGATTAGCGTATGACTGGATTGTGACTATGATTATGATTATAGGATGTTACTGACAGTTCATGTGTGTGCAGTAATGTCAATTGCAATTATGTTAATCAGCCTTATTTTAATTACGGATAATACACAGTGCAAGCGATAGAGAAAGTAATTGTAGCATTCATGCTAATTACTACACACTTAACCACTTATAAAAAAAGGCACAAAAGAAGAAGAAGTCTTCAGATAAGCCACAACTTTGCTAATCCTTTCCATTTTGTTATAATCTGTCGAGCTCTTTCCTTGTGTTGCGTTTGAAATGATGTGATTTGGTGGCGAGTGTGATAAATTAGATCCACACAGCCTGTGTTCTTGGGTTTGAGCAAAGGAAACCACAATGGTGGTGTCAGTCATTTTTTATCAATGTGCATTCATAGCAGCAACAGCAAGAGAAATCAAATTGCCAACATTCTTATACATTATTAATGCGATAGTTGGGGGGGGGGAGTCTGTTTGAATCAGCTCAGTCTGCTGAGAGCTTTTGAAGCTGATTCACTTCTCCAGCTGAAGCTCCATTGCTCATGCCTCTGACAGCCTTCTGAAACTCCAACAGAATGTGGTGTAGCAAACAAACACTTTTGCTGTGTAGCCTTCTGCAAACATCCTTCACAGTCACTTCTCAGACTCACCTCTTGACTGTTTTTGCTTCTCAAACAGCTCAGGAGACGTTGAAGGAAGAAGTCACACTCCCTATTTTGTCAGTGCTTGACTTGCATTTATTTATTTACCAGTTTCAATAAAACCTCAATACTTTATTTCAAGTGTCCACTTTACTGCACTTTTAAATGTAATAAATGTCCTAATTAAGGATTATTGAGCCAATAACTGCTAATTAACTGTCTGATCATTACTACAATATTAAACAGAGTCAGTGAAGCATTCTGAATTTGTATGTAATACATCCTAAACTCCACAACCCTTGAAGAAGACCCATTACACCCATTTTCCATAAGTTCATCCAGTTCCCTGGGGTCTTAATGAAATGTCTGTCACATGCTTTCTTTAAAATACCTAAATGTTTAAACACAACAGCACCCTTCTAAGTTTGCAAACAGTCCTCAGAATGGCACATTTAGATGTTTATTCCTTTAAGAGTCATTGCTTACCCCACCCTTGCTTTGACTGGGTTGTCCAATGAGATTTTAGGAAAATGCTCAGAGAAGCTCAGAGAAGTCAAAACACTAGTAGCTCACACAGAATTAAGACCATGATCGGGTGCTAAAAAAGTCTATTAATTTATTGAGAATCTCTCTGGTAAGTGCTTGGATGTAAATGCTGCACCATTTATGTTAAAATGGGAAATATAAATATGAAGCTAATCACAGGTTCATGCAGAAATCACCCTGAACACTGCAGAAATCACAAATCTGAAGTTAGTTTCTTATTCAGGTATCTGAATGTAACTGCTGCACCATTTAAGATGGAGCAGGTAATTTAAAAAAGAAGCTAAGTTCAGCTTTTTGTAGAAATCACCACAATCAACAGAATCACACAGAAATAATCACAATCAACATAAACATACAGAGATCAGTGGAAACAGCTGAAATCCATAAAAATCCACACATACTTATACTTCCAATTCTCTTGTCTGCATTGCCAAGAACCATTGATATTAAACCCCCTTATAGGAAAAGTTTGGCTTTTACCTTCCTGTAGTAAGCTACTTGAAAAAGCAATCAGATACAAAGTGGTTATCACACCTGTACAGAAAATTCATAGTGTAGTATCATCTCATCACTCATCTGTACAGAAGTCAAGTCAAGTTTATTTGCAAAGCCCTTTTTACAACTGATGTCACAACGCAGCTTTACAAGGTTAGTAATAATAAAACCCCAAATCCCCAGTGAGCAAGCCAACGGTGACAGTGGCAAGGGAAAACTCCCAGAGCTTGTGGAAGAAACCTTGGGAGGAACCGTGGTCACATGGCAGAAGATCCTCTGCTTAACTGTCTCTAACAAAATGGTATAGCTAAGTTCCAAAGTGGGTGGAGCTACTCATATGTAATTGAATAAAAAATAATTTCATATTTTCAAACAAAAGCACCCACAAAAACAACCCTAAGTGGGTTGTCTTATTTCAAAGTTTTTGCCTTGGTAGGCATTCCAGATATCAAAATGTATGTTTAACACTGAAAAGTACATTTTTCATAATATGTCCCCTTTAAGTGACATTAGTGATACTAGTGATTATCCAAAATGCTGTTGATGTTAATGTTTTCACTTTTTAACAAAATTCAACAAAACCAGCAAATTAACAAGACGTGTTTTAACGAGAAGTTCAAACTTTTGCATGTGACTATAAAAACGATTTGGAAAACAAAATGCAGTTTGGTTTACTATGTCTCTTTTAATTCACCCATAGTTACTGCTTATTAAAGTAGTAATGGGCAGCCAGTTAATTAGCAGCTACTGGTGTGATAAAAGCATTACAAGAGTGTTATAATCGACACCTAAAATAGTGTTCCCAAAAATGGTTACTGCTTCAACAGCATCAGGCATGTACCAACAAATTCAGGGCTGTCTCAGTTCCTTCATTTGCATTTTAATAGAGAAATACTAATGGCAACACTTGTGGAAGAGTAGGGGGAACTGAGTGTCTTTGTTGTTATCTGATTAGGATGAGCTTCTGAGTATGCTTGAGCTGCTGGCAAATTCATTAAGTACAGTAAGTGACCTTCTATAAGCTTCTGAATTCAGAATCTGTACTCATCGTTAACAAAGTGTTGATTCAAGATCAAGTTTCTGTGTTTAAAAAGTTTAAACCATTGTTTAAATGAGTTAGAACATAAATCAGAGAATGTTAAAGCCAAGCAGAAATTTAGTTTTATTATGTCTTACTGCTGGCCATTACAGTTTTCTTTTAGAATTTGCTGGAATAATTCAGAATCCATTGTTCCATCACTGATGGCAAGCCAGCCTGGCCCAGCTTCAGCAAAACAGGCTCAAACCATGATACTACCACCACCGTGTTTCACAGACGGGATGAGGATTTAATGCTGGAATGCAGTGTTTTCCTTTTTCCAAACATAACACTTCATTTAAAAAAAATTATTTTGGTCTCATCCATCCATCCATAACACATTGTTTCAATAGACTTTTGGTTTATCCATGTGATCTTAAGCAAACTCCAGACAGTCAGCAGTGTTCTTTTTGAAGAGCAGCAGTTTTTTCCTTGCAATCCTGTCATGCACACCACTGTTATTCAGTGTGCCCCTGATGATGGGCCTATAAAGTAATCTTGGGTTCCTTTGTGACCTCGCTGACTATTACACGCCTTGCTCTTGGAGTGATCTTTGTTGGTCAATCACTCCCGGGGAGGGTAACAATGGTCTTGAATTTCCACCATTTGTAGACAATTTGTCTGACTGTTGACTCCAAACTCTTTAGAGATGGTTTTGTAACCCTTTTTAGCCTGATGAGCCTCAACAACTCCTCTTCTGAGGTTTTAAAAATATCTTGTTTGTGTCATGATGCACTTTCACTAACAAAGTTGTAACGATCAGACTCTTCAAAGTTGTAAAGATCAGATTCCTGTTCTTTAAATAAAACAGGGCACCAAGTCAAAACATAATTATCATCTCATTGATTGACAGCACCTCATTCAATGTCAAATGTAAATGATCTTATCTCTGTTTTCACTGTCAACATTAAACAAAAGCTTGTATAAAATACATTTTTAATTTAGCACTTTCTGACAGAAGTTGACAGCAATGCTCAAACTGACTTTTTAATGCCATGGGCAGAGTTAAAAACTCTGGTGGTTTTTGCCAGAAATGATGACCTGAGTACTCCAGAAAGTGCACTACCATCTCCTTAGTTTTGGATGTGTTCAGCTGCAGGTGATTCAGTTCACACAGAGTCATCCACGAGTCTCCTGTAAGCCTCCTGTCCACTTCTGACACACCCAACAGTGTCATCTGAGAATTTCTGTATATGACACAGCTCAGAGTTGTAGTGAAAGTCAGATGTGCAAAATGTTAACAGAAAAGGAGAGAGCACAGTCACCCTGTGGTGCTCCTGTACTACTGACCACAGTCTTAGATTTGTGTACACTTAAGTTTGTGTAGGATTTGTAAAAAGCACAATCAAAACTCATTCTTTCAGGACCATTTATCAACCTCTCTTTATCTCTATGTAAAATAGTATTGTTACTGTGCCTTTAAGTCTTGTATATATGTGGGGGCAGCCATGGCCTAGTGGTAAGAATCTGGCCTTGTGACCAGAAGGTCGCTGGTTCGATCCCCAGACAGGACATGACTGAAATGTCCTTGAGCAAGGCACCTAACCCCCTTACTCAGGGATAGGCAACTCCAGTCCTGGAGTGCCGGTGTCCAGCACAGTTTGGTGATGTCACTGCTCTGACACTACAATTAAACATGCTAATTGCCCGCTGAGTTGAATCACCAAACTGTGCAGGAAACCGGCACACCAGGACCGGAGTTGCCTACCCCTAACTGCTCCACGGGTGCCGGTGGATAAGGGCTGCCCACCACTTCGGGCACAAATTCTCACAGCCTAGTGTGTTCACTAGTGTGTATGTGTGTGTTTCATTGGCTAAGTTGATCTTAAATGGTCTTTTTCCTGATTGGCTGTCCCGTACTATTCCTCAAACAGCAGAATATATTGGCATACTTCTCAAAAGGAGTTGATTTTTGAAATACTTCCTAAACAATGAATTCAGAACAGCTGTTTTGTAGCTTATCATTTGAACATGAATGAAAATGAAGGCTCTGATCATAAGCCTTGAAAAGCGCCTAAGAAGCATAAAGTTCTCTGTTCATATTTTGCTCATGTAGTTCTATGATGAAAGAAGATTTGGTATGTAGAGGGTTTGGTGTGGATAGTTATATGATGTTCTCCTTCTCACACCTCCCAAAAGCCACTGGTCTTCAAAGAGCATGTGAAGGAGAATATCTGAGCAGCAGCTCTATGTTCTAATGAAGATCAGAATGTGTGGAGACATTTCTTAACCCTTCATTGCATGGTTTTGCAAATTGGCAACAATTAGTTTTTTTTTTCAATCTGATAACAACTTAAATGCCATTTTTACTTTTCTTTTGGGAAGTCTTCCTAGCAATATATGAGAACATGCTTTTGCAATCGATGCTTATTTTTTTCACATATAGAGTCACATGGTGAGGCCATGCCAGCAGAACAATCTCAAAGTACAATTCAATTTTCATATTCAGCAACTTCAAGAAATATTTACATAAATACAATATATGAGAGATCACATTAAATAAATAAAACTGTGTCAATTTCACAATGATAAAATATAATAGTTGCCATGTTGCAACAGCATTTGATAATGTGTGTATGTGTGTGTGTGTGTGTTTATTCCTGTATTATGTATTATGTCTGTATGACAATTTTGGAAACACTTTACCATATGGTGCTGTTTTAAGACTATATTCAAAGAACCTGCAAAAGAGAATATCTGAGCACTAACTCTATGTTCAAGAGTTCAAGAGGTTTTTATTGTCATTTCAGCTATATACAGTACAGTACATATTGAAACAACGTTCCTCCAGGACCAGGTGCAACACAGAACACAATGAAAAACATACAATAAACAGACAATAAATACAAGCCCTAATAAGTACAAAATGCTGCTTGTCTAACCAGACTAAGACACATTACAGTACAAAGGAAAAATGATGGTCAGTACATTGTACTTTTAACAGCATTACCAGTGGTGAACAGTAACGAAGTAAATGTAATTCGTTACTGTACTTAAGTAACATTTCCATGTATCTGTACTTTACTTAAGTACTTTTATTTGAAAAAGCGAAACTTTTTACTTTTCACTTTGCTACATTTACAGAAACATCTCGTTCCTTTTTTATTTTTAAATCAACGCTTAATAAAATACCGAAAGGTCAAAGTGTACCGTGTATGGTTGCCACCCGTCCCGTAAAATACAGAATCGTTCCTTATTTGTGAACTAAAAAGGGGAGAAATTCGATTGAACTGAGAGAGCGTCCTCCAAAAACACTGTCACATTATATTAAACGGAGACGAGTCACACACTAGGATCCACTGATTGCCCGCCTACAATGTCACTGATTAGCTCAGCCGTTTGTTGCTAATCTGTGATTGGCTGGCCCCGCTGTCACGTCATCTGTTTCACTGCCAAATGCCAAGAGCACTTTTTAAACAGAGCAAGATTCACGCAGAACCCTCTGATTGTCTTTCCTCCGTTTAGTGGAGAACACGCTTCTCTGAATTCACAGCAAACAGCCAATCAGAAATTAGTAACGGATCTTATAAGTCTATGTCTATAATGTGTATCATTCTAGGTGTAATTTTATGTAAATTAGGTCTATTGACCACACATTCCAAAAATAAGTGTAAAACTGTTGGTAATGAGTTGGAGTGAAGTTTGACACAAGTTTCAGTGAAGTGAAGAAATTTGCTGTTTTTAACCCTTTATTCATATTTAATAATGCATTATAATAATAAGTTGAACTTATATAGCACATTTCTATTTTCTATTAATATTTTATTTATAATTATCAATGATTATAAATTAAATTTATAATTAAAATTATTTAGTTTAATAATTAATATCAATGTTACTTTATTATTACTAATAATGATTAGTTATTAGTATATTGTTAATAGTAACTAGTAATGCTTAATAAAATATCAATAAATATTTTTAAGTAATGTATTAATATTTGTTATATATATATATATAGATATATATATATATATATATATATATATATATATATATATAGACCCCCCACACACACACACATGCCTACAACCTACACACACACACAGAGAGAGAGACACACACTTCTAAGGTTTCCATTCAATTAATCTCAAGCACTGTTATTGTCTTCATATACTGTATCGCCTCTTCAAAACTTAGGTAATGTTTCATCAAATGTAATGTTTATACTGAATGATTTATCAGTTGTGTTTTTATTGATTTTCATCAGTTGTGATGGTGTTTGTTATTTGTTATTCGTTTTTTGACAACTGAAATAAATGAAAAATAAAATAATGAAACTTGAATGAATGCTTTTTGTGTTGTTGCTTCAAAAGCACTTGGTCTTACTTAAAGATTTTGCTAGGCAAATGTAAGGCACTGTTTCGTTGTTCACATGCTGATCGAGTAGGCCTAGGGGTTTTGATGTGACGCTAAGAAAAAAAAAAGTTTTTACTTTTACTTTTAATACTTAAGTATTTTTGAAGGCAGATACTTTTGTACTTCTACTCAAGTAAAAAAATTACGTGAATACTGTTACTTTTACTTCAGTAAAATTCAATGCAAGGTAACTGTACTTTTACTCAAGTACATAATTGGTGTACTTCGTCCACCACTGCAGATTACAGAGTTTTTAGCAGCAGTTTTATAATCATTTTAGCAGCAGTTTAGCAGCAATTTTAGCAGCATGTTGCAATGGAGATCAGAACGTTAGAAGACCAGAAAATGTATAAATATAAATATATTATAAATACATTTCTGATCCCTTTCCTCTGTTACATTATACAATACTACACGGTATTTTTCCTTTATTTTTCTGATTACAATATAATAGCCATTTTTCAAATACTTACAAATGTAAATGTTAAAGGTTTATATGAACACATACCTTTCTGCTACAGTCTTTATTCTATATAGGTGCCATTTTTGGTAAGGGTGTTATTATACAGGCTGCATGACATGACTACTAACCTACATAAACCTTATGGAAAATTTTCAGTAGACATCAACTGTCATAAAGGTTACATGAGCAAATTTGATCAAACTCCCAGCCTTTATTACAGATGCAGCCTAGTAGAATAAGCCTTTATAAATGTTTATGGAGGTTTATATATTTATGTATATGTCCGTTGAAGGTGTCAGAGTGTCACAGTCCTGTTAACTGTATTTTCTTAGCATTTTATTGCAATTTCAATAAGAAAAATCCTAAAAAGAATATAAACTTGAACAGTAAAGAGTTAACATCATTACACTTAAGACTATTGTTTCCAGTTGACCCGATTGACTGTTTAGATACATTTCAGGCAGCTTTTGTTCTGTCTGTATTGATCTTGAGTATATTTGTTTGTGCTTATGAAACATTACCCATGAACTTGTTCTATGTGGATTGGTATACATATACCAATAACAAGAGAGCTACTGAATGTATCATTAGTGTGACATGAACCCTATAACCTCACTCCAATTTCACTTTTATCTCAACTGCATCACACTGCTTTCAACTGTTTCGAACAAAAAAAATAACATTCACCTCCACTTAAAGTGCACAATTAGCAGGCTTTGCTAACTGCTTGTGAAGTCATTTTCTGCATTTATTTGCCATGATTGGCCTCAGAGGAGCTTGCTGTCAGTTAAGGGGAATGTGTTTACTGTAGACTAGAGAGGGATTGTTTAATAGGTGGGAAGGGTTTTAATGGAACTCTTTTCTCTCCTTGCTTTTGCACCCCAACCCTCCATTAATTGGGAATTATGTAAGACCTGCCTGCTGAGGGGCATGTTGGGAAATTAAGATCAGAATGTTCTAGGATATCAAAGTATCTGGAATAAGCTTGTACAGAGGATGCTCAAGATTGCTGTGTAAACTGTGTTGTCATTCTTTGGGAGCCTATTAACAGTTTGAACATGTTGAATATTGTGACAGCTGTTCTGATTTCTGTGGTAGAAATGCTGGTGTAGAATTTGTTTTCTTGGGACTATTGTGATTATTAACTGGGAAAAAATCTGATTCTAGATCAAGAGTCCAAATGTGAGAAGCTTTATCCTCCTCAGTCTTGAGACAGGACACTTTAAAAACAAATGAGATTTTGTAATGAAATATGTTCATTGCAGCCACTTAAATGGCATAATACAAAAAAAAGTGCATGAAGACTGTAAGATATTCAGTGTCCAGTATACTGGACGTTTGGAATTAAGGGCATGAAATTGGAAAGATTTTGAAAAATTAACTAATTTGTTAGTACCAATACAAGATACAAATTAAATGTATTTTCTGAGTTAACTGTTAGTGGAAATATGTAATACATGTTTACAGTAAAATTACATACTGATATGAACAAAAACATTTTGAAGTACATTTCTATTATTTTATTATTATATAATAATAATAATAATAATAAAATAATCATTATTATTTTTTATCTATTATCTAATAATTCAAGCACCTCTTGTACTGTCAGCCCTAAACAGACATGAAAAGGTGAGCATAGCATTGAAAAATGTCAAAAACATACTGGACGTTTGGAACTCAATGAAAACTTAGCATACTGGACGTTTGGAACGAGGAGGATAAGAAGGCCTGGTATGATGTGCAGCTTACATGTTGAATTTATAACTGATATACTATCTAACTGCTCTATTTTTAGTTTGTACAATGGGAATATTCCATCTTCTAAACCCCACAATGTTTTCTGTTGTTCACTCTGCAACTTCCTGTAATGGTAAATAGAATCATGAAAAAGTCCATTCGTGTTCATGATTTAATTCAAAAAGGTACACTGTATAAATGTCCATACAGTAATTTCAAAGAATGATGGTAAAAAACTCTAAATTTTGTAAAAGCAGTTTTTTTCTGTAACTGAAAATATCATAAATACATACAAATAATTTTTTTTAAATCTGTTTTAAATTGCGTAACACTAAAATGATGTACCAGCCAAAACATTAAATAACTTTTCTGGGGAAAAATATATTCCAAAGTTTAATTTATATGTTAAAGTATGGAATCAAACTCCAACCTAACCATAAAATCAGCAGTACTAATAAATTTTTACTGCAATAGTAGGTGGTAGCAGGTAGATTTGGTGGTTAACACATTAACCTCTCAGTGATGGAGCCTTGATTTCCCTCTGGGTGGAGTCTCCCAGTGTTTGAGTGGGTTTCTCCAGTGGCACAGAATGTAATAGTAGGACATGTTTTAGTATGGGTTTTTACATTGTATATTTGTTTTATTAACAAACAGTCTTTTAATATAAAATTTACTGTTGACTAAAAAGCATACTGTTTCATACATTCTGACAGTATATTTTATGGTGATATTCTGGCAACCACAAATGCTATTTAAACATAAACTTAATGATAAATGACATATTAAAAATATTTCCCTTTTGCTGGTGTAGGGATTTGTGGATGATGTCTGTTTATTCTAATTATTTGTTGACATTACAGTGTAGCCACAAGACTCAAAGAAGGTTGCTGTCCCCCAAGGCCATTCTCCTGTTTGTAATAAAGGTGTAGAGAGCAGAGGCATTCTATCCAAGGCCAAACAGGAGGTCCTTCTCTACTCTGCACTTTTGTTCATTAAAACAATCTCTCCTTGGAACTACGGAGGTGGTTTGGCTCTTTCCGCTTTCTCCTCCACAATATTAATGTCCTCAGGTGTGCCATTCGCTGTAATGGAAGCCACACAGTCATTAATATCCAATTAGCCAAGCTAATGATACAGCGGCAGGAGCCAGCAGGCCAAGCAATCTGTCTCCTTCATGCTCTCCTCCATTCTCCAAACCATGAATAGTATCATATTTAGCAGGCCAAAAATGCGAAATAACCCTCAGACTTATGTCTCCAATATTAGCATAGCATTAGTGCTTCACTGCTCATCTACAATCTTAAAAATAAAATTTCCTAAATGGTTCTTAGCTTGGAAGTACAATTCTAGACCATGTTTAATTGATGTAGAACTTTTACATTATGTAGAAGTTTTTAAAACTTTATAAAGGTTCATACTTCCATATCTCATTTATAAAATTGAGAGGTTATTTAGGGAACCAGTAGTTCTTCTATAGCATCATCTCAGATAACAATTTCTGACACTTTCATTCATAGAGAGATAACCAGACTCTTTGAAGATATTATGAGAATAACCAGATGATTGGAAAACACACCCGTGCTTGGAAAAATTGAATGTAAAAAACCAACATTAAAAAATCTGAAGGTCCAAAGGGAAGACAAAGTAATTAAGAGAAACTCAACATGGGAGTCTGAATAAAGAAAACAACAACAAAAACAACAACAATAGAATTTTATCAATGATATGATATTAATACTGATACTGTTTATTGATGCTAATACTTATTGATACTAAATAATACAAATGGATACTACTCTCATAATATGATGCAAAATATGTCTGGCTTTTATTATCACATTACTTTTTGAATTCATTAAGATACCAAGTGATATGAGCTTTAAAGCATAATCACCACTGTAAAAAAAAACTACATTTGATTTTAAAGGCATTTAAAGATTCTGGTGCATTCATCACAATTCTGTTTCAACAAGAATGAAGGAGAGCTCGATGTAAGATGTTTAAAACACATTATATTGTATATTCTGTATGATATATTCTATCACATAATAAATATTTAGCATCTCTACCAACATGAATTAAAGACCTGTAGCTTCGTCGTCATCTTTGTGTTCATTCAGCTTTCATCCCACTGTTTAAAAAATGGAGACATTTGAGCTTTCTTGACTTTTATATAATTCTTTTCCAGTCACTGTCAGTTTCACTTTTTGTTCCACACAAACAAACCCAACAAATAAGGTTAGGTCACCTCTCCTTCACACATATATAGCAGGTCTTGACACTCACATGTTTATATTTCATTCTATTTCTTATTTATTTTCCACTGAAGAGTACTTTTAAAGTGGAAAAAACAAGTTATGGTGTGGATGCTAACAGGCTAGCCCGCTAACCACCATCTTGCTTAAATGGAACACTACAAAAAGGGCAAAGAATACATTAAAATCAATTTTGAACAAATAATGAATCATATTTCAGAAAGTACAGGCTAAAGTGAGTGTTACCTTGACTTTTCAAGGTTGAGTTACTTTTACAGTTTGACAAATCCCTTTAGCTTTGTAGCTGAAAGGCTGCCCTGAGACTACAGATGCAGCTGCCATTTTGCTATGTTATAATTAATTAGCATTACGCAAATGATAGCAGGACCACTTATCGAAGAACTGATCAATATTTCATTACTGACCAGTCAGGAAACAGTACCAATTTCTCAATACTCCTCCCTACTCAGTCATTTGTACATTGCTGTAGGACCTACAAGCCATGTAGTCATATCAGAAGATGCCAGTGGTCTGCAGTACTCGAGAAGGCAGGACAGCTTATTTAAAAGAACAACCTTGTTCCCATCTGCTGGAGAAGCTTAAGGCATCATTCTTGTATTGCAAAAAAAAAGAATGAAAAGAAAAACTTGGATGCTTATATTACCCCCTGATTCGTTCCTATAGCAACTACATGGAAAAAATAGGACAGGAAAGAAACATAAAACAGAATAAACATACAAATAAAAATGTAGTATAAATAAACATTAGAGTGAGAGGCAGCTAGTTCTGAGCATGTAATTATTTCAACCAATAAAGAAGGACCTTATTTGCATGTACTGTAGACATTTTCGGGGCTAGGGGGCAAATAGGTATGAGCAGTGAGAAAGATAATTGAAAGAACCAGAAGAACCAGACATTCCTGAGACATTAGTAACACTGGCTGATGATTCAAACAGGCAAGAGGATAACCATCAAAGTGAAATCTTAGAGCGAAAAAAAGAAAATCTTCTTTTCCCCCAGTCACCTTTGAAGTTCTGTGCACTCTATCTCTTAGTGTTATAAGCACACACTCTCTCACACACACATAAAGATACACACACATCTCTTCACCTGTTTGATTTCGAATCTGACTCAATAAAGTGCAAAGATAACCACATGTATCCTCCCATTGAAATAGCAATTCCCTAAAGTGACCTGCTGTAGTTTCCAAAAAGGCACAACAAAAGTGAAAAAAGTTCCCGGCATCAAATGAATGTAAGCTACTGTACATTATTTATCACAAATCGTGGCTTTTTTTAAAACTGTAACAAGGCACAACATCAAACAGGCCAATATAAACAAGAAAAACTATCTGCAGCTGCACTCATGTCTTCTTTTTCTTCTTTTTTTCCATGTGTGCTCATTTAGAGTAATGAAATTCAGGCAGAGCTTCATAGTGGAGAGTAGAGAGAGCTGTTGTTTGTTATAGCTGTTGTTTAGCCACTCTTTAGGCTTCAGACAAGCACCTCTCCTGTTCTTCTTAATGCCTCGATGCCCCAAATCCCTGCCACTCGGAATCTCAATACAAATTATTCAGAACAACATAATTATGATGGATATCAAATGCAGGCCTGGGGACAGGGCCGCTCTGCTTCTCTTCTGCATGTTAGGCTGCTGTGCCATTTCACATTCTGTCTCACCTTACTGATCAAAGGACCCAGATTTAGCACCGCCGTCTGTGTGTGTGTGTGTGTGTGTGTGTGTGTGTGTGTGTGTGTGTGTGTGGTTATGACAGAGGGAGAGAGAAGTGAGGGAGGATGACAGGAGACAAATTCTGGAGAGATGCCAAGGTTTTGCAAAAAAGCAAAGACATGCATATGTGTTTGTACTGCAAATGTTTAAGTGGTCTGGAATTGGAATTTATAGAGCATTATGGAAGAGTTAAGCTACGTCCTCTAAGCAAAGTCTGAAATGCTCCACCCACTGAGCTATATGGATCATAGTATAGGACCTGGAGCGAGTCATTAGCATTAGCTACCTATTCATTTCAATAGGATTTGCTAGGTGGTGTATGTAAGCCCTCTAGTACTGTACGTGCACCTTTGATTTATGTTGACCTTCCAGCAATATAATTTGCACCAATTACATAAATTATATGTTTAATCTGACTACCCATGTTTGCAATGCAAAGAAATGCAGATTGGATGCTGGTCTTCAAACTCAACTAATCTTAAGCTCAACCACCTAATGATGTTCCACTTTGGAGCATGTTTTAGAAAATCTGACACTTTGAAGCTTACTTCATTGTCCAAAATATGTTATCAGTGAGTTCAAAGCTTCACATGACTGCTGTAGAAAATGATCCTGCTATTAACAGTGTGAGTGGTTTAAAAAAAAAAAAAGATAGGTTAAGCATTACGGCTTTTGATGGAAAAGAAACGGTCATAAGATGCAGGCCCAGTACTTGAAGACCTACTATGCTCCACATGAAGATCATGGTTGGCTGGCTGCCTGTTGGTCTGCTAGTGGGAGACCTGGTGTGGCACACCAGTGGGAGGCAAATGTGCAGTCAGGCAGTGGCCATCATAAACAGCACACCATCGTTGGACCAGTTCTGGGCTTTTTATTAAACAAGGCAGCAAACCTGCAGTGGACTGCTTTATTACCTATGAACAAAATGATAGCTGGTCAAAATGTTATTGGGCCAATACTTTTTCCACTGGTGCATCATCAGCAGTCCAAATACATATTGTTATAGGAGTTAAACAATGTTTACCTATTCTGGAACCTATTCTTAATGAGACTTTTAATAAAGTATCACTCTTAAATGACAGAGTTGTGTTACTAATGGCCTTTTTATTGATATAGAAATACTATCCTCGCACAGAGGAGATTTATAGTATAGTATATATTTTGGCCTCCAGGTGTACAATGCCTTTAAAAGCTTTGACTAATGAACCGTTTCCAACACAATTTCAAGGGAAGCTTCAGAAAACTTTGTTTTGCCATCTCTAATGCCACCTATAATGTAGCATAAATCTGTTAATACAATCCAAATGTGCAAATAAAACAAATAGGAAAATAATATTTTGTTAGGGAAAAACATCATACTTGTTGAACGACTTTAGAGAAACATACTTTTTTGTGGAATTAGCAAAAATGTATAGCATTTGGCCACTTGGGAAGGATGAACACACTCGACCAACCAAACATCACTTTTCACTATTTACTGAAGTTAATAATTGGCTAAAAGATGAGATTGATTTGAGTGAAATTCTTATCACAACTGTTGTTGACAAAATTGATTTTGAAGCAACAACGTCAAATATGTGTGTGTGTGTGTGTGTATATATATTAACCAGTATAAAGCAGTTTTCTGCTTTGCACCATAGTAACAGTGAAGAGCAATGAAATGTTTTGTTTGTAGTAATTCAGTAGCACAATATTTGAACCCCCCCTACCCCCTTTCCTCCTATCACAGAAAGATTCATTGTTACAAATCAGATTATTTTTTACCAAACCACACCCATTAACATTCGAGCCTTAAGTTTGCTTTAGCCATCTGATGATTACTGGTATGACATTTCATATACATGTACATGCATTTTATGAGTGTACATAATAGCAATATAAAAAAAAAACAGTTCTACCACTGCCTTCGCTCCAGTGGAGTTAACAAGTCTTGCATCAGTATTTTTCTCCTGAATTGGAACATCTCTCTCCAGTACCCAGAAAACCAAGAGACATAATTAGACAGTATGCATGACTGAAACATACATATTCACGACTGGAATAAAAAAACAGCCCTGCAAAACAGAGCTAATTACACATAATTCTAACCTGGTCTTATGAAGACTTGGGGATGCACATAAAATTAAAAAATATATAAAACAATTTGAAATTCATATGAATGGAAGACACAAAATACTTTGTAAAGTAACAAATACCAACCTCGTCCCTAGTCTCACTTATAGTTGCTTGAAATGTTTCCTGTTTGTACATTTTAATTGATTTTGGCTCATGAGAGGACATGCAAGACAGTAATGTTCCTGTAACGTGTTCTTTTTTATTTATACAGGTAGGTTCACGGCTAAGTTTTATACATTTGTCTACATGTAGAGACAAATCCTGTTACAAAGGATTTCATATTAATATCCGCATATTATCTGCAGTGTACAAAATCCATTTAGAGTGAGTACTGACCTCAATCACACTTTTTTTCAGGAATCAACTTCCACAATTGGTAGTCCAATGATTATAATGGCTTGAATTTGTTCTTAGAAAGTATTACCTCAGCAAGCTGTAGAACTCTTGTGATGTTTGGTGATCTTAGGCACCACCTACAGAGGCATTGGGTAGTCTCTCATTCCCCCCCAAAAAAACCCTAAAATTGGGTTAGGGGATGGGGAAGAGAAAATCACCAAATTAACAAACCCATTCACACACCTTGCTTTTAGACTTCCGCAGTTTTCCAATGGAATAATCACTCACAAATTGGATTGTTTGTTGAGTAACAATCCATCTTGAGTGCCTGTTTCTTCAAATGTGAATTATGCCCTGCTTGCCCACCTCCCTCTTCAGTATGGAGATTGCAGAATTAAGATCAGTCATCATCACTAATGACCCTACACCCTTCCTATATTTCTCCATGGCCTAGCACAGAGATTCGGCTCAAGCTGTGGTCAGAGGTATTCCAGATTTAGCTCAAAAATGCTACTGTTATTGCAGAAAGCCCCACACCCTAACCAATGAGAACAATTGGGTGTGGTTGAGCTAACTAATGAAACAGGGATGTTCTTGTTTTATCACAGAAACTCTGGTAAACAGGAATGTTCTAGGCTTCAGTTGAATCCTATTGGGAGACCAATGTAATACAAACCGGATTCCAAAAAAGTTGGGACACTAAACAAATTGTGAATAAATACTGAATGCAATGATGTGGAGATGCCAACATTTAATATTTTATTCAGAATAGAACACAAATCACATATCAAAAGTTTAAACTGAGAGAATGTATCATTTTAAGTGAAAAATATGTTGTTTCAAAATTTCATGGCATCAACAAAACCCAAAAAAGTTGGGACAAGGCCATTTTTACCACTGTGTGGCATCCCCCCTTCTT
>BRDA01028697.1:134-15857 GCA_036984385.1 Crenuchus spilurus | reverse complement strand
AGTTTCTCCTGAAACTCCGGAGAACACCAAATAGATAACAAAAACTGAGTTTCTTCAGTGGACCACTGTACACTACGAGTCGCCTCAGTGCGCACTGCGTTTGGTTCGCACTGAAAAAGTATTTTTTGGTTCCCGCTGCGAACGAACGTTCCTGGTTTGGGCCGGTATTTTTGTTGGTGGAAATGCGCCGAACGGTTCAAAATTAGGTTCTTGAACCAGAACGGTGCCGGTTCCGTGTTGGTGGAAAAGCGCTACTAGTGATCTTTTTTTCTGCGCAGTTCTACGGCTGTTATTCAGTCGTTCCACTTCATATCAGTAGGGGAAATCAATCGGTTATAACGATAGCTGATTAGTATTGAATTTTAATCAGAAAACACCTTTAGTATCAGCCTCCAACACAGACAGAAAGACAGACAGAGAGAGAGAGAGAGGAGTAACTGCTCAGAACGTGCATGAGCAGTGCTTGTAGTAGGCTACAAATTGTTTATGTTAAATCTCATGGCGATAATGTTTTAAAGCAGATAAACACAGGCACAAGAGAAGATTTTTCTCCATCTGAATCAAACCAGCACATTAATTCTTATAAATAACAGTATAACAGTATTACCCATAAAGGCTTATTATTAATAATAAAATGATTTTAAGTACAGATGACAGACGGAGCTCACTGGTGCAAAGTCCTTTCTGTATTTTTATAATAACGTGCTGGTGTTGAGGTGACAGGAAATCGGAGATTTCTTTATTTTGTGAAACCTATACGAAAGTAGAACTTTATTAATTCATGAACCTCCCTAATTGTAATGAGCTTGCGACGACACTTTTTTACGACTTTAATCTCAAAATAAAAACCTGAAAAATATTCTACTAAGTGGCTCCAATACACCGCCATAAACTCATGACTGGCTCTTTGAGGTGGGAATTGCTTGCTCTCTATACCGCCCCTCCTTCCAAACATAGCCAACGTGGAGCCGACTTGGATAAACAGTGGCATTTTGACGCCTTCTGAAAATACAGCCAACCACAGACCAACGTTAGTCCGACGGCGAAATTCGACATGCGACCATGACGACGTTAACCAACGTTGGGCCAAGGTACTGTTGCTATCTGGTGGTGCTATGGTTGATAGGCTGTTTCCAAGTTGATGCTAGGCTGTCATGGTATCCCAGGTGGTTGCTATAGTGTTGCTAAGCAGTTGCTAAATGACTGCTAGGCTGTTGTTAAGTGGTTGTTAGGCTGTGCTATGGTTGCTAGTATGTTGCTAAATGGTTGGAAGTTGATAGTTTCAAGTTATCACTGGGCTGTTGCTAAGTTGTTGCTACATTATAGCTATGCGATTCACCTTTTTGCTAATGTGATTTTGCACAAAACGGTATTTTGACCTCAACATTTAACACATTTGTGGAGTGAAACACACACACACACTAGTGAACACACTAGGCTGTGAGAATGTGTGCCTGAAGCGGTGGGCAGCCCTTAGCCACTGGCGCCCGGGGAGCAGTTGTGTCTTGTCTTGGGATCCAACCATCAACCTTCCGGTCACAAGACCAGATGCTTAAGCACTAGGCCATGGCTGCCCCTTGCTTGACTGTTGCTAAAAGGTTGCTAGGCTGTTGCTAAGTTGATACTAGGCTCTTGTTATGTAGTTGCTAAGTGGTAACTATGTGATTGCTAAGTTGTCCCTAAGTGTTTGCTAGGCTGCTGCTAATTGATTGCTAGGCTGTTGCTAAGATGGTGCTAGACTGTTGCTAGGGAAATGCTAAGTGGTAGCTATGTGATTGCTAGGTTGTATTTAAGTGGTTGCTAGGCTGTTGCTAAGTGATTGATAGGTTGTTATGGATCGCAGGCATAATCCGTGCTTAATCATTAATTACAGACTCTTAAGGTAGAGATGCCCAGAGCGGGTCCTGGAGATCTGCCATGCTGGAAAGCTCTGATCCAGCACAAATTGATCTGACATTCCAATGCCAATGAAACTTTTCAGTACCAGGATCAGGTGTGTTAGATTAAAGTTGGAGCCAAACTTTTCAGTGTGGTAGATCTTCAGGATTGGCTACCACTGCTGTAAGACTTGAACTTGGTTTATCTCTGAAACTCTAAAGTTCATATCTGAACAGATAAAGTTCCTGCAGTTTCTGTTAACAAATGTTAAAGGTTTACAAAACAGCATTGACTTTCAAATCAAAATAGTGACTGTCCCAGACACACCTTTCTTTTAATCACTAGTTGAATGACATTGCTGATTGACCATCTAGCAGGGATCAGAGCAAGACATTACATTTAAGGTCTTGAGTTGAAGACCTCTATTATACAATATGATTCATGTTCAGTATTTTGTGAGGGGGCAGAGGTCTGAACTATCCTTGTGGTGCTTGGGGCAGTGGTCTTGAAGCTGTGCTATGTACAGTGTGAGAACTGTCTGTGTGTGTGTGTGTGAGGGAGGCATGGGAACCTTTCAGTTGTGTTTACCACAGGGAAACCAGTACCAGCACAGAACAATGAACTAACCCTCTCCCTGCCCTGGGCCCTAAGGTCAGACAGACTCTGATAGAGATACACACACACACACACACACACACACACACACTCTTGCACACACAAAGACCCGCCAGTGAGCTGCCAACATTTTGTCCAGAGTGTGTGCCAAGGTTGAGGTCATTATCTACATATGGATTCAAAACGAAGCATATTTTCATGTTATGTGTGTGAGAGAGGTAGCACACTTGTGTTTGTCATTAGTTAATCTCACTTTGTTAATGGGAGTGTGGACTCAGTTTAGGAGAAGGATGGTTGCCTCCCATGTTTCATTCTTTGTGTATGTGTGAGAGAGTGAGAGTTACCTATTTTGGGTTTTGTATTAACCTGTTTGTACATACCATATGCCAAGTCAAGTTTCTATTGTCTGGCTACTCTGGAGTGTGGGTACATTGAGTGCAAAGAGGCAGAATTGCTCTCGGCAGCCAGTGCACACAATGGAGTCTGTTAACCAATTAAAGTCTTACAGACGGCTCATTCTGATGTTTCCTTCAGGAGGGAAATAAAGCTGTTTTTTACACATTAAAGTGGAAGTTCAGGCAAAAACATCTCATTTACATAGCTGTCCACTTCCTACAAATATAATTGTTTAGACACAAACAATTTGTGTCGTTTACTTTTTTTCTAACAGGTACTGGAAAATTATTTTTGTCTGCCTTATTATACATATAAGTAGGATGTCAACTACACAGTAAATATGCCAGTGTTCAATCAACACTATTAGAGTTAAATTAACACTGAGGGTGTCAAAATGTAACACTCTCAGTGTTAATTTAACTGTAATAGTGTTGATTTAACACTGGCAGATTTACTGTGTAGTGTCAAAAACCACATAAACAAATTGTTGGTGTGGTCCCTTCAGGAGGTAGGTGTCTGTTGTAGATAATATTGTTAGGTAGCTGCTTTCTACCGAGACAAAAGCAGACGGAAAGCAGACCAAATTCTGGACCAAATATAACTCAATTTAGACACTTATGGGACATTTAAGGCAATGATTCAAAGGAGTCAAAAGGAGTCAATGGAGGATGAAGGAGTCAAAAAGGACCTGGATTTGCATTTGGTTGCCACTGTATTTGAAATCTGGGCCACATGTGGGCAAGATACAATATACTATGTGAAATGTTTGAACACATTTCTATTTCAGGTCAAAACTGGCCCAGTTCTAACCAGTCAACTGTATCATCTCACAGTTATAGTTTAATTTGGGTTAAACCGAGGCTGTGTTCCTGCACCTAGAACTGGGCAAAGACATCACTGTCATTCCATGTTGATATATGGCCTGAAGAAAGTAGTAAATATGGGATAGAAATCAGTCACTTGCTTTCAGGGAGTCTTCTAAGGTAACCTATTTTTTCTGAATTTTAAGGCAGTATTCTTCTATTTGAAGGCAGTGCAATAATTCTGTTCACCTTTCGGGTGCACCATTGTTTCAAGTTGGACAGAGCTGTTGTACCACACTAACATTATTCACAAACTTTTAACATTTATCTATAATATTTGTGTAGAATGGTGGATATGTCTCCTCCTTAAAGTGATCTGGTCTTCTTCTTGGGGCAGCTGTGGGTTTGTCTTATGACTGGAAAGTCACTGGTTTGATCCTCTGACCTGACCAGATATGAATGATGTGCCCTTGTACAAGGCACATTACCCTCAACTGCTCCCTGGGCACTGTGGGCTATAGCCCACTGATAGGGCTGCCCACTGCTTTGGGCAATTGTGCTTACTGCCCTTTGGTTTAAGTGTGTTTAACTCATCTCTGTGCAAAGACATTACTTTCACTATCAGAAATGATTTCCCACAGTAGCAAACAACAACAACAAAACAACATGATCCATTCTGAAATTGAAATGCATGTTCAAGCTGAGCTAAGCTAAAATATTAATCTGAAGGAGTGCTTCAGATGTCCAACCACCTTCAGATGATCAGTAGACATTTTGCATAAATGTATTGAATTCATGTAGTTGACATGACACTATCACGTTGATCTCTAACAGCCCACTGATAGGGAACAGACTGCAGGCTTCTGTTGAGAATGCTCAGGTATAAATTTTCCAGCTTTGGCTCAAAGACAAAATATGTTTTATTTCATAATCTTCTAGTGTTTGAGGTCTTCTGTCCATGTAATAAAATATAAGGTATCTTAACTGCTTAGCCTCTCTAGCACTGTGTAACATCATATCTTAACCTGAGAGTGCAAGTTTAACAGCTCACCTTAATTCTTTCATTTGTTGATGATCTTTTTCTCTCTTTCTATATAGTGAAGGAAATAATTATTTGATCCCTTGCTGATTTTGTAGTTTGTGATTGAAGTTTCCCCACTGACAAATATATGAATAGTCTATCATTTTAAGGGTAGGTTTATTTTAACAGTGAGAGATACAATATCAAAAAGAAAATCCAGAAAACTACATTGCATAAAATATATATATTTATTTGCATTTTGCAGAGAGATTTTGATCCCCTACCAAACATTAAGAATTCTGGCTCCTACAGACAACTAAGATGCTCCTAATCAACTCGTTGCATTAAAGACAGCTGTCTTTAATTGTCACCTGTATAAAAGACACCTGTCCACAGACTGTGAGAAATCAGCCTAAAACTACATGGGGGAACTTGTTAATGATCTTAAGTCAGCTGGGACCACAGTCACCAAGAAAACCATTGGTAACACATTACGTCGTAATGGATTAAAATTCTGCAGTGCCAGCAAGGTCCCCCTGCTCAAGATGGTACATGTCCAGGCCCATTTGAAATTTGCCAGTGACCGACTAGATGATCCTGGAGATGGTCATGTGGTCAGGTGAGACCAAAATAAAGCTTTTTGGTATCAACTCCACTCGCTGTGTTTGGATGAAGAACAAGGATGAGTACCACCGCAAGAACACCATCCCAACTGTGAAGCATGAGAGTAGAAACATCATACTTTGGTGGTGCTTTTCTGCAAAGAGGACAGGACGACTGCATCATCTTGAAGAGAGGATGGATGGTGTCATGTATCACAAAATTTTGGCCAACTACCTCCATCCCTCAGTAAGAGCACTGAAGATGGGTCATGACTGGGACAGGTATCTTTTATACATTTAACAAGGTCAAACATGTGCAATTAATATAGATAATGAGTGCAGAATAGGAGGACATCTTAAAGAAAAACGTACAGGTCTATAAGAGTCAGAACTCTTGCTGATTGGTAGGGGATCAAATACTTATTTCTCTCTGTAAAATGCAAATAAATGTATATATTTTATGCAATATAATTTTCTGGATTTTCTTTTTGATATTTTATCTGTCAATGTTAAAATAAACCTACTCTTAAAAATATAGACTGTACATATCTTTGTCATTGGACGAACGTACAAAATCAGCAAGAGATCAAATCATTATTTCTTCCACTGTATATGATATTTCTGAATCATTCCCCCCCTCTGTTAAGTCATGTAATCTCTTTGTCTCTCTTTCTCTCTTTCTCTCTTTCTTTCTTTCTTTCTTTCTTTCTCTCTCTCTCTCTATCTCTCTCTCTCTCTATTAAGTCATGTCATTTCTGTCTCTCTCTCTAAGTCATGTCATCTCTTTCTGTCTGTCTGTCTGTGTAAGTCATACTCTCTCTGTCTGTCTGGCTGTCTGTGTTAAGTCTTACTATCTCTGTCTGTCTGTCTGTCTGTCTGTGTTAAGTCATACCATCTCTGTCTGTCTGTTTGTCACTCTCTGTGTGCCATTTCACTGATCATTTCTGCCATCTGTGTGTGTATATGTGTGTGTGTGGGGGGGGGCAGAGAGAGGGAGAGAACCTGAGCAAAGATAAAGTAGAGAGAAAAGAGTTAATGCTCATATTGTGTTGCAGAAGGTCAAGGGACAGGAAGATGTGAGGACACACATGATCTTACCCAAATGTACACACTCTTACACACACACACACACACACACACACACACACACACACACACACACACACACACACACACTGAGCTAGCTCTTTAGTAATGAATAACCTCTCCCCTCTCTGGACAGATAGGAAAGCAAATATATCTGCAGATGATAAAAGTATTTCATGAATTATGTGAGAATGGTTTTGACTTTGACTTCTCACACGCTGAGAAAATATTTCTCTTTCGCTTCATGCTCCATGCTGGCTTACCAGCATGTTCATGTTCAGACGCTGCTGCAGTGTAGCTGCATCCTCATGTTTCTAAGACAAACCTTTAAATTAACATAGTTTATTAATGCATATAGTAATAGTGCATCTCCAAAAATGATAATTTTGTGAAAAAGTTTTCATTATTTAATTCAAAAAGCCAAACTGTCATATATTTATGTTCATTACATGTAAAGTGACATATATGAAGCTTTTATTTTTGCTTTAATGTTGATCAGTGTGACTTATAGTTCATAAAAATTTTAAATTCCAGAATCTTCCCACCAATAGATGTTAATTTATTGTTGACTGTTGTTATGATGTTGGATGACAAAAGTTTGTCATGATAACATGTAATAACATCCTGCGCCTGCGTAAAATTGAGTTTGAGAAAATTCTATTTAAAAAAAAAAACATAAAATATAAAAGTTTACCTTTTTAAAATTAAATTACAGTATGATCAAAAAGGAAAATTTTCACAAATACACATTTTTGGAGATTACTAAAATAATACTAATTTCTCTCAGTAGTTTGATAAGAGGATGATGAATCCCCTGTTTTGCTAGTTAGTTGGCCAGAAATCCGTGTTCCCTGCACTGTAAGTTGTTAACATGTTGGGCGTTTGAATCTGTGTCTGTGTTTGGAAGCTTTGGATGAGTTGATTATGTTGAAATGTGAATTATTAACCCTTTTGGTCTTTTATTCAAATTGACCCATGTTAACTGGTTATTTTGACACAAAAATGAGGTATAATTTTATGTAAATTAGGTCTATTGACCATACATTCCAAAAATAAGTGTAAAATTGGTGGTAATGATTTGGAGTGAAAATGACTAACAAGGTGAAACACAAAATTGGGTCAAATTGTCAAACCAAAAAGGGAACAGTGAACTTAACAGTAAAAATAGAAAACTAGAAGAACTATTAGAAAACACAGTGAACTTAAAGAATTTAAGTTTATTTAAATGTTCAATTTAATAATGTATTAATATATAATAATTTATTCAGATTTTTTATTAATCTATTGATGAATATTAATGTTATGTTATTATTAATAACTATTAATATGTATTATTAGTGTATTATTAATATAAAGTAAGAATTATTAATAACATATAATTAATACTATTGTTAACAGTGTATTAATATTTATTAATAATTAATAATTTAATTTATGTTAACCCCAGCCCCCACCCCCATACTCAAGTCAGTTGTGCTCCCCCACTCACACACCTCTGAAATCAAAATTGTGTTACTTCTAAAATCAGTCCTTCTATGAAGAGCAGATGTTGTGTGACACTGTTGTATTATTTGGCCCATAAGTAGTTTAAACAGAGTGCTGATGTGTACTGGCATCACTACAAATGTTAGCATTATTTCCCAAGTTAGGACATATTTTGTAAATGAACAGTATCTGAACAGTTTTGAAGTTCAGCTTTATTAAATGGTCAATATCATAGTATTTTTGTTGTTATTTTTAAATAAATAAGGTTAATGCAGTATATAAATATCAATAACTTTTTAACCCCTAAGTCAATAAGGTTAATATATGTAAACTATAAAAACTGTCTGTTTTGAATTCACTGTTATTATGGAGTCACAAAATAAAACATTTACATAACGTTAAGCTATTTAGCATACATGAGTTTAGCTCCACCCATTCACATGTAATTATCTCTATTGGGACTGTTTTCTGAAGTACAATAACGAGCAGCCAATCAGAACAGAGGTCATTACATATTTATGTGCAGTCTTAAAGACTTTTATTGGAAATTGAGAAAGCAAATCACACTAAAAAGAGAAAATAAATGTATTCATTTATTATTTTTTTTCTTTTTCTTTTTTAGGCATTATAGATACACTACATGGTCAAATACAAAAGCATTGGTCCTGCTTATTCTACTAAATGTTGGAGCGTTTGATTGCATTCACTGACAAAACTCTTAGTGAGGTGATGGTGTTGGATGACCACAGTTCCACTGCTCCACAGCTCAATGCTGGCTGTATACTCTTCCATGACATGGTGCCAACAGATTCATGTTTATCTGCTACAGAGTCAAATTCTATTGGCAGTACTTCTCTACAGGGATTAGACAAGCGGTGTGTGTGCATTTGTACATCTGTGTTAAATAAAAGTAACTGAATGCATTTGTTAAATGGATTGTCCACAAACATTTGGACATACGGTGTATGTAGGTGAACTTTGATTCTTGACCTATTATGCCTGAGTCAGGTGTGAGAGGAACACTCAGTGCTGTGACTGTCTGAACTGTTTCCTTTTCTACTGCTCTGCCCAGGACAACCTGCGCCGGGCTGTGTGTGTGTGTGTGTGTGTGTGTGTGTGTGTGTGTGTGTGTGTGTGTGTGTGTGACAGAGAGAGAGTGTCTAGACTAGGTCAGGTTCGGCGGAGTCAGGTTTTAGGGGGAGTATACATTTCTGTGTTGAGTGTGATTAGTGTCGACTGAAGGAAAGTAGAAAGAGAGAGAGAGAGAGAGAGAGTGAGTGAGAGAGAGAGTGTGTGTGAGAGAGAGAGAGAGAGAGAGAGAGAGAGAGAGAGAGAGAGAGAGAGTGTGTGTGTGTGTGTGTGTGTGTGTGTGTGTGTGTGTGTGTGTGTGTGTGTGAGAGAGAGAGAGAGAGAGAGAGAGAGAGAGAGAGAGAGAGAGAGAGTGTGTGTGAGAGAGAGAGTGAGTGAGAGAGAGAGAGAGAGAGAGAAAGATGAAAGGAAGTCAGCTGTGATTAGTGTGAGTTGTGTCTTTACATATGAGGGGGATTTTGGACTGAGGCGGCTTGGACTGGATCAGATCTGTTCCATTCCAGCCCGGAGATGACACACACACACACACACACACACAAACACACACACACACACACACACACACCTACACACACACACACACACACACACATGCTCCTGAAGGAAGAGTGCAAACAATAGAGACAGTGGAGAATCCCTTCCTCTCCCAGCGGCATTCCAAAGATTCCCAGTGGCCGGAATTCCAGCCCCAACCCAGGAATCTTGCTCTTGCTCCGGCCTTTGATGAGCTCCATTCCCCTCACTTCCTGAGATTGTAGCTCAGCTGCAAACAGAAAAACAACTGATGAGAAAGAAAGAGAGAGACAGTAAGGGAGATGTTAAAATAGTAGGATGCAAGCGAGTGAGTGAGTGAGTGAGAGTGAGATGCAGAAACAGAAAGACAGAGAGAGAGAGAGAGAGAGAGAGAGAGAGAGAGAGAGAGAGAGAAAATGAGAGAGAGAGAGAGGCTTCTCCTCAGGATTTCCTGTTTTGATTAGTACTCGCATCCCTGTTCTTCTGGAGAAATATTATTTCAGGTAGAGTAGCTTTATGATCACTCTCAACCTTTTTCCACACTCTTTGAACTCTGGGACAGACACTAACCAGTCACTTCATTAAAACCACCTTGTTCCTACACCCATTTTATCTGCTCCACTGAACATACAGGAGCTGTATGTTCATCTATGACTGTAGTTCATCTGTTTTTCTGTGTACTTTGTTATCCTCCTTTCACCTGTTCTTCAATGATCAGGACCCTCACAGAGCAGATATTATTTGTGATGAATAATTCTCAGCACTTCAGTGACACTGGTGGTGTGTTAATGTGTGTTAGAGTGGATCAGTCCACCAACCAAATCTATCTAGTCAACAGAGTACTGTGAGCACTAATGAAGGATTAGAAGCAGGGTTCTAAATTAACACCCGCCAACTCGCCAAATGCAGGTAAAAAATCATTTTGGCTGTAAGTAAAAACTTACTAGCCAATTTTGCCAGTGATGCAAGAGGTATTACATGCATGATACGTAAGGCTCCGTTCTCTGTCATTTATCCCCTGGCAGTACTTCCTATATTTCCCATGAACACTATATGCCTTAACGCTACGTCAGGGGTGCACCGGTCGATCGCAAAGGTAGTGTGGGTAGATCGCATGGCATTAAAAAATAGACGTCAGCCTATCATCCGTCCTCACCACCCAACCTACGGCCTACACAGTGCTATCCGGCCCCGGCCTCGGCATGTTAACAGAGGGAAGGAAAAGTATCTATCCTAACGTTAGGGCGTCTTTCAATCTTTCTTCAATGGATTTCTGTTTTATTCTAATATTCATGTCACTCATGTCCACGAGGATTTTTGACGACCAGCTCTGTTTACGGAGTTGCGTTCAGGGTTCACAGATCCCCAAATCCTCCAGCCCTGTCATCTGTGACAGAAAACTGCCATACACAAGCTGATACTATCTAAATAAAATCTATCTATCTATTGATAAAATCTAAAGCACCCAATCACAAAGCATTAAAAAAATCATTATATTTTTTATTTTATTTTCTATTTACTGCAAAAATCCCTGCATCCCCCCTCGGAAGGTTTACCACTGAATGCATTTTCACAAATCTGGCAACCCTGGTTGCGATCGTCTTTTTACAAGAGTATAATACTTTTATTATATATTTGTATTTATATATTACAAGAAAAATTATTATTGTGTGTTGTATGTCAAATTAACTATGATATGATTATTATTCTTAAGAATTATAGACGACCAGCTCTGTTTACGGAGTTGCGATTAGGGTTGCCAGATCCCCAAAAACCTCCAGCCCAATGTGTGACAGAAAACTGCCATACACAAGCACGTTTTCTGCATTTTACGTTTCCTTTTGGTAGCAATGTGAGTGGTACTGTGAGGTTCAACATTTGTGCACTGGCAAAATGGGAGAGCCAAAGAAACAAAAGGTAGAGTCTGAGTGCAGAAACTTCCAAGAAAAGTAGGCAGATCTTTACTTTTTCTGACTGCGAATTCATAAAAAAAAGTGCTTGCTAGCAGTGGAGGAGGAAATGTGTCGTGAAAAAAAAGAAGCAGTTGAAGTCGTCAGCCTTTCTCGCATGTCAATTACAAGGCGAGTGGAAGATATGGGGAAACATCTCCAATCAAAACTAAGGGACAAAGCAGCACGTTTCGAAATGTTTTCTACTGCCGCTGACGAGTCCAGCAACGTATCTGATACCGCCCAACTCTTGGTATTTATTCACGGTACAAACAGCGATTTTGAAATTACAGAAGAGTGAAGAGTGACAAGCGTGTATGAAATTTATATGGCCCCCAAGCTGAAAAAGGTTGGGCATCACTGCTGTAAAACATCTCACTTGATTGACATACAGGGAGCTTGGTAGAGCACTAGGAACCAGCAGGAATCCAAGCCACTCAATATGAATCAAGTTTCACATTAGACCACCCACAAGCTCATTCGATTGGCTCTGTTGTGTCTTGCTAAGGTGTGATTGGCCGTCTATGCTATCGCTTTATAAAACAGCATCTGGACTTGTAAACCAGCATTTTTTCAAGTTGTCCAGCAGTCCGTGTTCTCCTGTCACTGTAAGTTGTTAACATGTATGTTTGTTCTGCCTGTGTAAAAAACCTAAAACTGACAATTTCCATACAGAGTGGAGGAGGACTTTTTTACTGACATTTTTGAAGTGTGTTTGCCTTGACTACATTATTTGGCATCAGCCTTTTCACACATGAAGATCATTAAGTCCAAGTATTGTTCCACTGTGACTGATGATCATTTGTAGGTTTTCTTGAGGCTGGCTATCAGCAATTACTGTCCAGACTCTGCATCCCTGACTAATTCCATTCAGTGCAAGTCATCAGAGTAAAGTAGGGTAATTACAAAACATGTACACAGTTGTGTTGTGTAATAAGGGTTCAGGTAGTTATTCAAGGTACACCAGCATACACTGTACACATAAATTGTCAATATTTGTATAAATAAATATGTCTTGCATTTTTATAGTAGGTAGATCATTTTGACTTAGTCATTAGATAAGTAGGTCACAGACTGAAAAAGTGTGTGCACTTTTCAGTTTTTAGTGAAAATAGCGCGAGAAACCATGGAAATGAACGCTAACACCACTGAACAGACTTCAGAGAACTAGACAGAGAGCAACTCAAGGTAGAAGCAAAGTAAACGGGGCCAGAACTAAACAGAGAGCACACTGAAAGAGGAGGGAGTTAACGTTAGCTTAGTAAAAACTTTTAACCTAAATACAGTGGTGGTTGGGACTTGGATACACTGGGGCAGCTGGGCCTAACTTTGTGCACAAACATGCAGCAAAAAATGAGAGTAGCTCAGATTCTGATGCCGCTCCTGAAGAAGAAGAGCACTGAAGACGTGGTTCAAATAATATATATACATAAATAGATAGATCAAATGCATTCAGTGGCACTCATTTCTCTTATTTTTATGGCATAAAATTTGACTAGTGGAAATTCTGATTGGCCGGTAACTTTGGAGAGTTACCAGCCACATTGCCTGGTGATCAAAAAAGTTAATTTAGAACCCTGACTACAAGACCAACACAAGCTGTGCTGAACTGCTGTCTCTTTGCATCTACAAGACCAACAAGGTAGGTGTGTCTAATAGAGTGGACACAGTGTTTAAAAACTATGGCAGGTCTATTGTGTTTGTAACAGCACAGCACACTTGACTACACCACCACCACATCAGTGTCACTGCAGTGCTGATAATGACCCAACACCCAAATAATAGTTGCTCTGTGTGACTCCTGACCATTGAATAAGAGGGTGAAAGGAGGCTAAAAAAGTACACAGAGAAACAGTTGGACACACAGTCCACTTATATAATCAGTAGAGCTGATAAAATTGTCAAAGAGTGTAGAAACTAAAATTTAATAATTACATAAAATATGTATATGTAATAAATATATTTTTTAAATGTGTACTGCTCAGATGTAGCAGTAATCTTCTCAACTAGCCTAAGACATCTACAGTACACATTAAAAATGCATATGCAATTAAGTTATTATTAAATTATAATTAATTAAAAATTATACTCTATCATTTCTCTATTCAAAATCCATAAAATAGGACCTTAACATGTTTTTAAAATGTTACATTATTCATAACTATTACTTGTAAGTGCCCCATTTTATGTCAGTGGTGTTTATTTATTTTTTAAACAATGTCTATATTTACTATGTTAAACAGATGTTGTAATTCAATATATTTACAAAAATAAGTAAAAACATTTACTTTCAAATTTGGTAACGCTTTAACAACTTTCTTTAATAAGCCATTAACTAATGATTAATAACTGTGAACAAATCATTAGTTCATGAGAATTTGAACATGAACAAATGCTTATAAATGACAGTTTATGTAGTTACTAATAATTGTATTCATTTTTCCAAATGTTAACAAATCATTAGTAAATCATTAGTATATCATTAGTAAATAATTTGTTCCTTAAATTGTCATGAACTAATGATTTGTTCAGTTATTAATTACATTATATAGTTACATTAGTTAATGAGCTATTAATGAAAGTTATTGTAGTGTTACCTCAAATTTCAAAACCATTATAACTTTACAACCAGCACTGAACTAAACAAGTTAAAAAGCCCCAAAACAAGTCAGTAATTGTGTAACACCACTGACTACACTTAACACCAATAACAATTTCCATTATCTGCATTTAAGCTTTGTTAGAGTTGAAAGATATTATATAATAAATATATTCATGAAATAATTTACACTTTGTATATATCAAATATAATTTATTACATTTTATATAAATGAAATATATATTTTTTTAAACATGAAATTATGAAAGCTTAAATTCTTGTGTATTTGAACACATATGTACAGCTTGACTTGTAAAGACTACACACATCTATAAAGTGGATATAAAGAAAATCAGTCTACAGACTTGAAAAACTAAAATAAAATGAATATAACAAGGCAAAGTTATAAAAACAATATTCACAATAACAAAGTATATGTATCAAATGTGGTATAGACTTCTTTTATGTTTTGGTTCAGTAGGTATCAGTTGTTTTATCAACAAACTGTAACACCACTGACCATAACACAACTGACAAATTTAAACAAATCTGTGTTTATCTAAAATGTAGTTAGGTGTCATTTAATCATAAGCTACTTGACTTACAGAAACAAGACATTATTACAGTAATCTTACCTTTGTAACACCACTGACACTAATCATTTGTGAAATGATTCATGTGTGACAAGTGTGTAGAATATTTGCCATACATTGCTCATGTGAGCCATACCAGAAGTAGTTCAAAATACATCCCATTGATTTACAGTGGCTTTTTGTATTACATTTAACCACTGACAGAATAATTTAGGGACACAATTTATTGTTTAAATACAATTACACACACACACACACACACACACATATATATATATATATATATATATATATATATATATATATATATATATATATATATATATATATATATATATAGTAAACAATAATTTGAACATTTTAACATTTTTATAATAATATAACATTTTATGATATAAAAATAAGGGTTTAGAATGGCTAAATTCACTGTGATGACAGTCTAATTTGTATTCAGATGACAGCTCTAGATGACCAGAGAATAACAGAAACAGAGAATAACAAACCTTTCCCTATACTTCCAGTAGTGTATTCTTATTTCAGGACATTTTCATGACTATGAAATTGTGGGACATCACTTGCCATCACAATGGTGGAATGACCCAAATAAAGACACATTTAATTGTCCACTGAAAGCAGTCAGATGATTGTTTAAATCTTTTTTTTGAACCACAGAAGTGTTGGAATGCTTAGAAGAACATCAAAAAGCACAGAAAGTTTTCCTGACTGAAACTGTATTGTTCACAGTGCAAAGTCTGGATTTCTAACTAATAGAAGTGCTTGGCTAAACAAAACCCTCCCATTTGTGAAAAGGGAGTTTTTGTAATATGTACATGTACATTTTTATGCATTGTGCCCAAAGAAGTTGGTAAATAATTATATTTTTAGAAAAAATAACAAATATTCTGTCAATATTTTAAATAAAAAAAGGAATAAAGATTTGTTTTCCTTCTTTACATACTAAGTTAGTTTGTAAGTCTTCTTAAGGATGAGTTGACAGTACTAAGTCTCCTCAATAGTGCAAAATAAAAGTGGAAAATATGTAAAAAGTGGAAACAAAATATCAACTTAATTTCATATATATATATATATATATA
>BRDA01028687.1:12498-24439 GCA_036984385.1 Crenuchus spilurus | reverse complement strand
ATATATACACACACACACACACACACACACACACACACACACACACTATATACGTAACTTTTTTCAAAACTTTTTTCATGTTGATATTGTTTGAACAGCAATTTCACTCCAAATTTGAGATTCTGGAGCTTAAAGTCATACTGACTAACATTAAAACAAATAAAAAGCTCAAATGTTACTTTATTAATATAATATTAACATGTGACATATAAACTGCACCTTCTCATGATATCTTGGAGATGCACATTTCAAAAATAGAAAGATAAGCGAAATCCTCCTAAATCTACTCACAATGTCTAATATTATTTTCACTAATAGAGTTTCAGTCTGGACTGCTTTTTGGAGGCAAAACACAGAGCAGCCACTAGGAATACTGACATATATCATATATGTTTAATCTAATTAAGAGAATACAAAATCCAATTAATGGACCTCAGTGGGGAAATTAAATAAGATTATTGCAATGATTTTAAAGGAACCTGTTGGGTTGATTACTGATGAGTGTATGTATGTGAACAAACCTGTGCTGAGAGATTCCTTCATCTTGATGGCGCAGAAGGGCTGATCAGTCAGAGGAGGGAGGTTTCCCAAATTAAAATCATTAAAGGAGATCCTCAGGAACGGAGACATGGTGAAGCGTCACCTGGTATACAGAGAGAGAGAGATAGAGAGAGAGGTTGAAACAGCTGTGCACAGGTTTGGCCCAGTGTACAGGAAGTTGCAGGAAATGTTGCCAAAGTTGAGTTGCAGCCAGTTGCAGCAACTGTGAAGCTAAAGAGGAACAAACAGCATTTAATTACTAGGCCTCGTATTAATGAGTCATTTCAAAGACTTTCTAGTACTTTTGAATCATTACAATCCATTAAACATAAATCTTTTGGCCTCAAAAGACTCAGATTTACATTTGTGTAGACACTCAAAGCTATTTGACATTTGGGAGACCATTAGAGAGTCACTTCAACCTCCACCAATGATAAGCATCCACCTGCAGCCTGTGCATTACAGCTGCACCAAGTGCCGAAAGTACAGAAACTTTTCAAGACATAAATACGGCAATCGGTTCAAATTCTTGCAGCATTATCAATATATTTTTGTATTTTTTGGTACGTTAGTGTATATTACTGTATTTTGCTCGTACAGAGATTACATTTTAATTGCATGCTAAAAAAAATAAATGTGTCCCATTAAACAAACTGGGGATTCACTGAATATTCAGCAACCAAAATTATTCAGCAGAAAAAGGCAAAAACAAACACTTTCAGTGAGATTTCTTCAGTTAATCCTATAAAGCCAAGTGTATCATATTTGATCTTACGAAACTTATTACTACATATATAATTAATTAATTAATTAATTAATTAATTAAGAACCTGGTGTATAAAATAAGATACATGTATTTTGCCTCCTGGTGGATGATCATTGCACTGCAGGAACCTGCAGATTTCTATTCTTGAGTAAAAATATGTAAAGTTTGTGTTCTTAATGTTTTTGTTTGTTTAAACAACATATATTTTGTAGGTATCAGATATACAAAATACAGTCATGGCCAAGAGTGTTGGCACCCCTGAATTTCTCCCAGAAAATTATTGCAATTACACATGTTTTGTTATACACATGTTTATTTCCTTTGTGTGTATTGGAAAAACACAAAAAACAGATGAAAAAAAGGCTAATTTCACATAATTTCACACAAAACTCCAAAAATGGGCCGGACAAAATTATTGGCACCTTTTCAAAATTGAGGGTAAATAACTTTGTATCAAGCATGTGATGCTCATTCACACTCACCTGTGATAAGTAACAGGTGTGGGCAATTTAAAAATCACACCTGAAACCAGATAAAAAGGAGAGAAGTTGACTCAGTCTTTGCATTGTGTGTCTGTGTGTGCCACACTAAGCATGGAGAACAGAAAGAGGAGAAAAGAACTGTCTGAGGACTTGAGAACCAAAATTGTGGAAAAATATCAACAATCTCAAGGTTACAAGTCCATCTCCAGAGATCTTGATGTTCCTTTGTCCACGGTGCGCAACATAATCAAGAAGTTTACAACCCATGGCACTGTAGCTAGTTGCCCTGGACGTGGACGGAGGAGAAAAATTGATAAAAGGTTGCAACGCAGGATAGTCCAGATGGTGGATAAGCAGCCCCAATCAAGTTCCAAAGAAATTCAAGCTGTCCTGCAGGCGCATGGTGCATAAGTGTCAGCTCGAACTATCCATCGACATTTGAATGAAATGAAACACTACGGCAGAAGACCCAGGAGGACCCCACTGCTGACACAGAGACATAAAAAAGCTAGACTGCAGTTTGACAAAATGTACGTAAGTAAGCCAAAATCCTTCTGGGAAAACATCTTGTGGACAGATGAGACCAAGATAAAGCTTTTTGGTAAAGCACATCATTCTACTGTTTACCGAAAACCGAATGAGGCCTACAAAGAACAGAACACAGTACCTACAGTCAAATATGGTGGAGGTTCAAAGATGTTTTGGGGTTGTTTTGCTGCCTCTGGAACTGGGTGCCTTGACTGTGTGCAAGGCATCATGAAATCTGAAGATTACCAAAGGATTTTGGGTCGCAATGTAGGGCCCAGTGTCAGAAAGCTGGGTTTGCGTCCTAGGTTATGGGTCTTCCAGCAGGACAATGACCCCAAACATACTTCAAAAAGCTCCCAGAAATGGATGGAAACAAAGCGCTGGAGAGTTCTAAAATGGTCCGGATCTAAATCCTATTGAACACCTGAGAGATCTTAAAATTGCTGTTGGGAGAAGGCACCCTTCAAATATGAGAGACTTGGAGCAGTTTGCAAAAAAAGAGTGGTCCAAAATTCCAGTTGAGAGGTGTAAGAAGCTTGTTGATGGTTATAGAGAGCGATTGATTTCAGTTATTTTTTTCCAAAGGGTGTGCAACCAAATATTAAGTTGAGGGTGCCAATAATTTTGTCCGGCCCATTTTTGGAGTTTTGTGTGAAATGATGTCAAATTTGCTTTTTTATCCTCTGTTTTTTTGTGTTGTTCCAATACACACAAAGGAAATAAACATGGGTATAACAAAACATGTGTAACTGCAATAATTTTCTAGGAGAAATACTTCATTTTCTGGGGTGCCAACACTTTCGGCCATGACTGTATATATATACAATGTGTTATTCTTTCTTCAAATTAAAACACCAGTTTCAGAGAATTAGAGTTTTCCAGTAATCATTTGATGTTTCAGGCTTTACAGCTTGTAGCCAACACAACTTTAAACAAACATAATCTGCTATAATTATGTTTCCTCGGTACAGACATACGTGTCTACCCCAGTGACAGAAAACACGTCCAAGAGTGCTGCAATCACTGCACTGCATTAAACAGACAGAGCTAACCTCTCACCATCTAAAAACCACCTGGGCCTTCTGAACTGGCCCTACGTCATTCATTCTTCCACTTCCTGCTCTGGAAAGTCAGATTTCACCATTCACACTGTTGCATTTTCACATTTTTCCCCCCATGACACCTTTGTTCCCTTTACGTCACAACCTCAAAGTAAAAATCCAGAATAAAGCACAGAGCATCACGGACGAAAGACCGTCTCGGTTACCATACTGCATCGTTTTCCAAATGGAGTGATTGAAGCTGGTCTGAATTCCTGATGGAATTACACTACACACACACTTACACTTTCACAGTTGGTCACTCTTAGCCTTTAAACCATTTCATAATAATCACAGCTTACAGTGCAAATATGCTAACACACACACACACACAGATCTTGTGACCCTGTGACTGTATTAGACAGAAGTCCCTGCACAGCTGCAGAGATGAGGAAGCAGTTTTAAAGCCCCGCTTCACCAGTGGAAGGAAACTGTCTGAAGTTGAAGTGCTCGGCCAGACTTCTGTCTGAATCACTGTGGAGGATATTCTGAATACAGCCGTCACGATTAAGCCATTAAACACAGCTAAGCAGTTACAGTGATCATACAGAACAGTCTTAACAACTCATCAATTAAACAGACTGTCTAGAGTGATGTAACTGTATGTGTCTTTGATAGACAGACAGACAGAGAGAGACAGACAGACAGAGAGAGAGATACAGACAGACTTTTTTGATGTCAGAGGGTAATTCTACACTAATTGGAGATGACTGTGTGTGTGTGTATATGTACTGTGTGTGTATGTATATGTATGTACTGTGTGTGTATGTATGTATGTATATGTATGTACTGTGTGTGTGTGTGTGTGTGTGTGTGTGTGTGTGTGTGTACATGTACTGTGTGTGTGTGTGTGTATGTATATGTACTGTGTGTGTGTGTGTATATGTACTGTGTGTGTGTGTGTGTATGTATATGTACTGTGTGTGTGTGTGTATGTATATGTACTGTGTGTGTGTATGTATATGTACTGTGTGTGTGTGTACATGTACTGTGTGTGTGTGTGTGTGTGTGTACATGTACTGTGTGTGTGTGTACATGTACTGTGTGTGTATGTATATGTATGTACTGTGTGTGTATGTATGTATGTATGTATATGTATGTACTGTGTGTGTATGTGTGTGTGTATATGTATGTACTGTGTGTGTATGTATGTATGTACTGTGTGTGTATGTATATGTATGTATATGTGTATGTACTGTGTGTGTGTGTATGTATATGTGTGTATGTACTGTGTGTGTGTGTATGTATATGTGTGTATGTACTGTGTGTGTGTGTATGTATATGTATGTACTGTGTGTGTATGTATGTATATGTATGTACTGTGTGTATGTATATGTATGTATATGTGTATGTACTGTGTGTGTGTGTATGTATATGTATGTACATGTGTATGTACTGTGTGTGTGTGTATGTATATGTATGTACTGTGTGTGTGTGTGTGTATGTATATGTATGTACATGTGTATGTACTGTGTGTGTGTGTGTATGTATATGTATGTACTGTGTGTGTATGTATGTATGTACTGTGTGTGTATGTATATGTATGTATATGTGTATGTACTGTGTGTGTGTGTATGTATATGTATGTACTGTGTGTGTGTGTATGTATATGTATGTACATGTGTATGTACTGTGTGTGTGTGTGTGTATGTATATGTGTATGTACTGTGTGTGTGTGTGTATGTATATGTATGTACTGTGTGTGTATGTATATGTATGTACTGTGTGTGTGTGTATGTATATGTATGTACTGTGTGTGTGTGTGTGTGTATATGTATGTACTGTGTGTGTGTGTGTGTATATGTATGTACATGTGTATGTACTGTGTGTGTGTGTGTGTGTATGTACTGTGTGTGTATGTATGTATGTACTGTGTGTGTATGTATATGTGTATGTACTGTGTGTGTGTGTATGTATATGTATGTACTGTGTGTGTGTGTATGTATATGTATGTACATGTGTATGTACTGTGTGTGTGTGTGTATGTATATGTATGTACTGTGTGTGTGTGTATGTATATGTATGTACTGTGTGATTAGTTGCTGTATTTATTAAATGCTGCTGTATTTACTGACTGATTGGCTTCTTGACTGACTGACAGATTATTTGATTAATGACTGATTCAGAACTTCTGCACTAACAGTAGCACTGCTGCTCCTGACTCAGCTTTACTCCTCACTTCTCTGAGACTGTGAGACACAGTGTGGACGACGGGGCACGCGAGTGTGCCAGGCTCCAGCGGGTTACTATGGTGAGGATTACCATGAACTTTACTCACAAATTCCGATCAGCTGAACCACCCCTGTGTCGCTCAGGCAATTAACTCTCCGAGCCAAAAGCGACATGCCTTTGGGTATTTCAGTGTACAAAACGGGTGCAGCCGGCTCGGGAAGAATATTTAAATAAACCACAACATTAGAGAAGAAATAACTGAGCATTAACGTGGATGTTTCAGAGGTTTTACTAGCAAAGTTCTGTTAATAACCTTAATAACATCACTTTAAAACTGTACGAGCTCATCTCAGAGCTCATCACTGCGCTGTTCACACAGAAGCATAATAACTTGGTGGTCAGCACACTGGCAGTGGTGGTGTTGCTCTGGTAAGAGCTGCTCGCTGTGTGGAGACACGCCCACCTTGTAGAGATGCGGATCTACATTTACAGCATTTCGCAGAGTGAAAACACACCACCACCACGTCAGGTTCACTGAGAATGATCCAGCATTACAGAACCGGGTAAATCAAGTGAGGCTGACACAACAAACAATGAGCGTACATGGAAAGAGCAGGATGTGTGTGTGTGTGTGTGTGTGTGTGTGTGTGTGTGTGGCGACGGGTGGGAGCTGGTTTCTCTTCATCAGTGGGACGCTGATTAAAAGCAGAAATGAAATGAGGACAGGTGGAGTGGGACTGAGAGACACGTGTTAATGATGATAATGACGTTAGTGATGCTGATGCTGGATAACCAACCAAGCAAGAGCCTCCTGACTAAGTCCAGGAACAGCTCAGAGTCTCTGTGGGTGTTTGGATGAATCAGGGTGTTCATGCAGTCCAACAGTGGTCAGGCATGATGCCCAACAACACTATGTGTAAGTAATGCCAACAGAATTGGTTATTATACCAACAGCACCGGTTCTGAGTCTGAGCACAGAGAAGTTCTGCTGAATGAGAGCGTCAACACTTACAGGAGTAAAGATGCTACAGCTGATCTCAGTGTTAAGCTCAGTGTTAAGCTCAGTGTTAAGGTCTGTACACTCTGCATGTACATCATTACACACAATGACACAGATATACAACTAAACACACACACACACACACACACACACACAGACAGAGACACACAAACACACACACACACACAAATTGTCTATAACAGGAAAAAAAGAAATAAAGAGCCGCTAGTTTCCCTGGAGAGAGTGGAAAAAATGAGCACACTGTCAGGGAGGGGAGGGGGTGAGAGAGAGAGAGAGAGAGAGACAAAGAGAGGTAGAAAGAGACGGAGAAAAAACGCGAGATAGTGAGAGAGAGAGAGAGAGAAATAGTGAGAGACAGAAATAGTGAAAAAGAGAGAGTGAGAGAGAGAAAGAGTTAGAGTGAGAGAGAGCGAGAGACTGTGACTGCTGGTTTGATTCCCGGGCAGGTCATGACTGAAGTGCCCTTGAGCATGGCACCTAACCCCCAACTGCTCCCTGGGTGCTGTGGATAGGGCTGCCCACTGCTTTGGGCACATGTTCTCACAGCTGAGTGTGTTCACCAGTGTGTGTGTTTCACTGCACAGACATGTGGACGTCTAATTCTGTTGTGTGCAAATCACACTGAAAAACCCAAATCTAATGTAATGTAATGTAATCTAATCTAATCTAATCTAATGTGATCTAATCTAATGAAACCTAATTTAATCTAATCGAATGTGATCTAATCTAATCTAATGTGATCTAATGTAATCTAATGTAATCTAATTTAATCTAATCTAATGTGATCTAATGTAATCTAATGTAATGTAATCTAATTTAATCTAATCTACTGTGATCTAATCTAATGTGATCTAATGTAATGTAATCTAATTTAATCTAATCTACTGTGATCTAATCTAATGTGATCTAATGTAATGTAATCTAATTTAATCTAATGTGATCGAATCTAATGTAACCTAATTTAATCTAATCTAATGTGATCTAATGTAATCTAATCTAATCTAAACGAGTCACAGTAAAGCTTCTTTATATAAAAACAGCAGAATCAAAGACTTTATTATTTAGATTAGTTCTATAACAGGAACTTTTCTGTGATATTTAAAAGCATTTTTACTGAAACTGACCTGGTGATGCTTTAAAACACAAACCTGGCCTCCCTACCAGTGCAGGTTTAGTATCACTTATAATTATTTACATAATAAACACAGTTAATGATCTATTTATTCTCTATAGTTACAAACTGCATTTACATCTGTTACCATGAAGACATCAGACACCAGACATCACCTACAGAAGTCCAAATATGTCTGACTCTTCACTGTTATTCACTGTGATTGGACAGCGGTCTGAACAAAGCCTCAGGCCAGCTTTACATGAAGAAACTGAAACAACTGTACTGGTTTCAGGCAGCATCATTTTTGTGCAACTTGACCTTTTGTAATTCAAGTTTCACATGTTTCATGTTACGCAGACAAATCTCCTGCTAACGTCTTGAGGCCAGATACCACAGTACACCTTCAGAGTCCATAACTTTTAATAATTACATTTTATATAATAAGTCAAATTTAAAAATTAATGTTCGGCTCATATATGGCCCACATTTGGCCTCGCATGACACCAATGACTCAGAGCGAGTCTGGCTGCCTCAACTCAGCCACAGGTCCAACTTATATGGGACAGATGTCAGGGTTGTTGTGGGCCAGATCTGGGCCAATTCAGAGCCAGAGGAATTAACGTTTGACACATATATGGCTCACATAATATTTGACATAACACAAATTTAGCCTGGCTTGAGACATTTAGCCCAAATCTGGTCCACACAATTCTTGCCAATTATTGCACAACTCGAGAAACTTATACCCAGGAACAATGCTGAGATCTAAAAAAATGACCAATTAATCATAATCAAGGTAAACTGTTCAATTAATATATCTAACGAGTGTTTAAAATCTCCAGCAGGTCTGCTCAGTCAACACACACCAACACACCACCATCACATCAGTGTCACTGAGAATGATGCACCAGCTCTGTGGGGCTCCTGACCATTGAAGCAGAGGATGTACACAGAGAAGCACATGGAGTACAGTCTGTAATCGTAGAACTACAAAGTGCACCTATATGGTCAGTGGTGGTTTTAATCTTATGGCTGATCAGTAGAGTGATGTACTATGTGTACAGCCATGTGGTTACAGTCGGAGCTGATCAGCCTGTACCACACAGATGGTAGTTGAGCAAGGTGTGTTTACACAACTACCGTGTGTATGTGTGTGTGTGCGTGTGTCCTTCTAACCAGAGGCGGTCAGCCCATGTGGCACAGACGGTAGTTGAGTAAACAGTGTGTTTACACAGTTTCCTGGCTGTAACAGTGATGACTGCGGCCTTAGCTCGTGGTTGTTTGCAGGGCTGCTTTATGAGACCGGTTTTTCCACACGACTGAAGGTCTGCAAACACTGAGAAAACAGTCTTTTAAGCTTTATTATACCATAATAATATCACAAAACTGCATCAGTTACTCTATTTGTCTATCACACACTTTGAAATTAAAAAAATAAGATTTAATAAAGTTTTCTGCAAAGTAGTTGCCGTTGTGTGAAGTGGGAAATATAAGAGACCGTCTGAAAATTGCTAATTACCAAACAACAGCTTAGTAGGTATTTGACGGACTGTTGCTACATGGTTGTTTAATGGTTAAGTGATTGCTAAGCTGTTACTAGGATGTTGCTAATTAGTTTCTAAGTGTTTGCTAGGCAGTTGCTATGATACCCCAGGTGGTTGCTATGGTGTTGCTAGGGTATCCTTGGTGATCGCTAGGCTGTTAATTTGCTAGGCTGTTAATTCGTTGCTAATGCTTGCTATGATGTTGCTAAGTGGTTACTTTGGTATCCCAGGTGGTTGCCATGATGTTACTAACAAATTGCTAAGGTATCTTAGTTTAGGGTATTAGAGGTGGTTGCTAAGCACTAGCTATTGATCTCAGAGGGTTGAGATGGTGTTGCTAGGTGGTTGCTAGTGTATCCCAACTGGCTGCTATGTTGTTGTTGAAAATGAACGGAAGTTCATGGGAGGAGTGAGGGATGACAAAATACAAACAGATGAGTGCGGGTCAGTACAGCATTGAATTCTTGCACAGGGCTGTGTCCTGAGATAGTGTGTGTGAAACAGTGTGTGAAAATTGAACAGAAGTACAGTAGATGGGTGTGTAGTTTTACTTTTTTCTTTTTTACATTTCAGAATTTTCAGTTCATCACTAATTAACTCCCAAACAGCAAATATCAGGCCATCAGATTCCATTTTATTTTTAGCTCAATTTCAAACAACAAGACAGCAACATCATGGCAACTTCTGAATAACCACTCAGTAACATCATAGCAAATGCTTAGCAACAACTAGCAACAACTTAGCAACACCACAGCAACCACTGAGCAACACCATAAACACACAGCAGCACCATAGCAACCACTTAGCAACACCATAGCAACCAATGAGCAACCACTGAGAAACACTCCAGCAACCATCTAGCAACACATAGCAGGAGCCTAGCAACTGTCTGGAAGTGGAAAAACCACTGTGCAACCATTCAGGAAGTGCACTTTTCTATGTGGTACAATTAAGTACATTTCAGTGCTATTTATGTCAGAAAATTGAAATAAAACGATAAAAAACCATTTTTATTGCTTCAAAAACTAAATATGTTAAACTTTCTGCATAATTGAGTTATTCAGTGATGTGACACGGCTGCTTACTGTATTGGTGACACAACAGGGGGATTGTCATGTTATGGGGATGATACAGCGGTTATAATTCATTACACAGTGATGCTGTAAGGTGATATACTGAGATTTGAACATTTTAATTTGAGATAAATGGTCAGCGGTGCGCCCTCACGCTGCTTGTTTACACTGGAGTGGAAGAGTCTAATGGCTGAAGATGGATCAGTAAAGGTTTACATGTAAAATGTTCATTAAAACTGATGCCGTGTGTGAGAATCTACCACAAAACAGTAATATTGTGATACAAGAGTGTATTGTTATTATCAATCTCTCATTACACAAACACACACGTTGTCACATACACACACCGGGCCTGGTCACAGTCTCTGCTTGTACTGTTATTACGCTGACTGGTGTGTTTGCTCAGCAGTAATTGCTTTTACTGAGAGACGGCCATGCAATAGAGCCCTCTTTGTGTGTGTGTGTGTGTGTGTGTGTGTGTGTGTGTGTGTGCGTGCGTGTGTGTGTATGAGTGTGTTAAAGACCTCCTACTCTCATCTCATGCTCTGGTCAGGTTACACACACACACACACACACACACACACACAGTTAAGAAAGCACAAGTTGCACCTGAGCACAAGGCTACAGCACTAAAGTCACTGAGTAACATCTAAAAATGAGACGAGTTTGGAAAAGATCGTTTTGTCCTTGACACAATTTGCTGCAGATGATATCATATTCATCTCCCCGTCAATGAGGAGTCCAGTCTAGTCAGCTCTTTATCGCTCTCTCAGTTCCTTTTCACCCTCGCCTCACACACACACACACACACACACAGTAGTTTAGGATTACTAAGTCAATAAACTTTAATAAGCTGCTCGCTCAGATGCATCTGTCAGAGCTGCTGAAGGTCTCTTTGCTCACTAAAGCAGACCTGCTGGTGGTTGTGCAGGAATATTTAAACTTCCTGGAAGATCGTTTAGGAATTCCTCAGACTGTGACACCAGCAGAACCCTTACGTGTGTCTAATTAGTAGCCAGAAAGTACTTTAAAGAACTTTTTTAAGTAAAAGGTCCATAGAGATCCAGTCTGTCTTTAAAAGGTTCTTAAAAGACAAACGGTTCCTATAAGAACCTTACTTTCAAATGTTAATAGTGAGAGTGTAGTTTCACTTCCTCAGGATGTTCCAGAAACATGAGGAGTATCAGAGGCCGAGTTTCCACCCAAACTCTTCTGTTATGTGCATTTACAAAATTTACAAACGAAATGGGTTTCCATCCACTACAGCTACGCAAAGACTACCATGTTAGCTACCATTTAAAAAAGGGTAGAGGGAGGGTACAGTATAGGGTACAGAAAGGATACAGGGTAGGGTAGAGAGATGGTACAGTAAAGGGTACAGGGAAGGTATAGTGTAGATAGAGGGTACAGGGTATAAGGAGTGTAGGGTAGAGAGAGGGTTCAGTATAGGGTAGAGAGAGGGTATAGGGTATAAGGAGTGTAGGGTGGAGAGAGGGTATAGGGTATAAGGAGTGTAGGGTAGAGAGAGGGTATAGGGTATAAGGAGTGAGGTGGGATGTGAGGAATATGGGATATGGGAGAGAGGTGGGATGTGAGGAATA
>BRDA01028687.1:0-12488 GCA_036984385.1 Crenuchus spilurus | reverse complement strand
TATAGGGTATAAGGAGTGTAGGGTACAGAGAGGGTACAGGGAAGAGAGAGAGTATAGGTTAGGGTAGAGAGGGTACAGGGTAGGGTAGAGAGAGGGTACAAGGTAGGGTAGAGTGAGGGTGCAGGGTAGAGAGAGGGTACAGGGTAGGGTACGGAGAGGGTATAGGGTATGGCTCAGGTGTGTTAGATCTCTGGACTGGGAACTCCTGGTCAACATAATGTGGTCCAACTTCCTGAAACAAGCTCACGAGAAGATTTTAAAGATGAACAGATGAGATGATGTCAAATGGAACATTTCACGCAAGCATCAGCAAGCAGGGAAACGGGCTGAGTCATCGACCCAGTTCTGCAGAGCGAGGCGTCGATCTGATACGAAAGGGCTCGGATGAGGCAGGACAACCTGTTTGTCCGGGCACGAGCGTGTTGTGGATGTTACTGAGGCAGCTGTCATGGCATACTTTTCTGTTTACTCACACGTCACCGAAATAGCTTTTAATCTTCTGTTCACTCCCACTCAAGCCCTGTGATTAGTCATCAGCCACCGACACCTTAAACACCCGCAAACCGGTCCAGATGGGGCACCCAGAGATCATGTTTTTAGACTTTGTGGACCTGTGAAGACATGTCTGGAGTCCCAGTGTTGCTTCTTTACTGCAGAAATGTAGCAGCAAGGCTAGCATCCCTAACAAACAGTAGAACTCAATATTCATCTGGTCAAGCATCAGTCAGTTGTCCAAGAAGGCAGGCGTATCTTCACAGAAGAGATAGGCTAGTTTAGGTGTCTATTGAATTCTGCTGTTTACTAGCCAATGCTAACCTTGCAGCTCCTTGTTTAAGCTAAAGAAGCAAAGCTGGTCTTGTTTGATGGACTACCAAGTGTGCAAATATGATTACTGGGTGAAGCCCTTAAAGTTCATGGTCTGTCAACTGTTCATGACCACAGAAAACAGCATCTGAAACCACTGGAAACTTCTAGATGTGTAGATTGGGCTGTGGATGATAAGGGCTCTGGTTACAACCATCATTTTATCTCCGGCATGCTCAGGAATGTGACGACTGCTTAGAAAATTAGCAATACATCCACAGCTGATGACTGTTAATGAGCTAATTTAATTAATTTAGTGCTGTAGAACAGACTGTGACCAAGGCGTGGTTGAGGGTGTTAATGTTTTTTTTTGTTTTAGGGTGTTGTCACACCAACCTTGTTTGGACCGAAGTTGTGAAAAGAGTCACAAAGTGGTCCGGACCAAAAGAGGTGGTGTAGGTGTGGATTAAGTGAACCAGTTTGGTTTATCTGCAGTGTGAAGAGATGTTTTTGGACTGTTTGGGCCATGAACCAGTAAGTTGAGGCTATCGTCGCACAAACACTAGCAGAAGAAGCAGAAAAATGATAACAATGAGCCACGGCAAATGAGCAGAGGAGCAAATGTTTTAACTGTAGTCTGGTGTGAACATGTGAGCAGTCAGCTCAGAAATGGCAAAATGCTTGCCTTATTTTAATATTTTGATTGCAGGGATGCACCAAATATTTGGCAACTGAAATTATTGTGAGTGAAAAGACTGAATCATTTCTACAGAACACTGATGTTTTAATGACACTGTGACCTTTTTTGACATTCAGAATTGTGCTTTTCCTCACCAACAAAACACAGATTCACCAGCACAGTTACAGTTTGGTGCTGAAACTGAAGAAGACAACAAACTACAAGCACAACCTTTACTAAACTACACTTGTTATGATGAAGCCAGAATACAGCCGCTTAGCTTTGTGTTTGTGCTCCCTGCTGCAGTGTTAGGGAGCGTCTCACAATTAGCAGAAGAAATGTGAAGTGTTTCAGTGTCTGTAGCCAATGACACTCACATTAAACACACAACACATCCATGTGACTTACATCATTCATTTTAGACATTTTCATCATTTTATTAAATATTAGTAATAATGTAACACACATGCAGCTTCATACATATTCATATATTACTGTCTTTGTTTTATAAACAAATATAATCAATTAAACCTAATGATGTCAAATACAGATATTCTTATTTTGGGAAATAGTTTAGTTAATAATTATATAATCATGTTTAGCAACTGTGTTCAGTATTCAGACAAATGTTTAATTTTATTCAGTTTTGGCCAAATTGTTTTATTTGGGTTCATCTCTAATATATTTTTCATTTTGTCAGAGAAAGACTTCCAGGCACAAATTCCACATCAGGCACTGTACATTGGTTCTATAAACCAATCAGAGTGAAAAATCTGGAGACTCCGCCCACATAGCTGATGACAGGATGTAGTTGTGGCATGAAAATTTGATAAACTACAGTGTGACTACCAACAAAGACCAAACCTTATCCAGACTATCAGGTAAGAAAACATTCTAAATGAGCTAAAAGTCTAGTCTCTGGTCTCTAAAAACGGATACCAGAGACAATGTCATCGCTTGTAATGTTCAATATGGCAGCTGTGCTAGTCCCGCCCTTCAATAAAAACAGCCAATCAACTGCCTGGGGGGGAAGCATCTCTTGCTGTGGAGTTAAAGCCATTAGAGTTGCACCAAGATTGAACTCTGTGACTTTTTAATACTTTTTAACACGTGGCACACGACTTACTTGACAGATCTGTGTGGATACGAGAGACAAGTTAAAGAGTAAAAATGTAGAAATGTGTTTAGTGCTAAAGACAGTGATGAGTGTTTACAGTCAGAGTATTGATTTGGTGTAGAATCTGGTGATACTTACAGTGTCAGCTGGTGAACAATACTGAGCCATATTCAGTCAGTTTCCACAACCGTCCCAATATTACTGAACACAGACTGCAGGACAGCAGAGCTCTGTGATGACGTCACTATTTAAAAGTCATTAAAGACTAGTAGTTAATAAAACTGTCATCACATGTAAATGTGTAAAGACAGAAAGTACAGTATGTATCATTAGATTAGCAGCTGAGTCACTAACATCTACAGTAAAATGAGCAAAAACACTATTAAGACTAAATATTAGCATTTCTACACACATGTATTACATCAATAACGTCAGACGCTCCTAAAACCACTGACACACTCTGCTGGGGGCCAGAAATGAAGATTGGAGGATGCTGATTGGCTAAATATATGTTGTATGTTGTGTCAGCAGGTCAGTGATTGGCTGCTGCTTCTCTGACTGGCTGATATTTCTGTTGCCTCAGAAGAGAGGGAGAATGAACCAGGAAGCTCATTTCCCCCCAAAATATTTGATATATTACATGTTATTGTGCAGGTTTAGCACAGACAGACTTAAAATATGTGGATATTAATTATTGTAAACATGAAAATAAAAAGACTATTTCCACCATGAAGGGCGGCGCCCTCTATTGTTTATATTATTACAGTATTATTATTGACCAGCTGCCAGTGTACTTAGTATCGGTAAAACCTGTTATTTTGTATTACAGGAGCCAAACAGTACAAACTATTTAAGCTCTTCTTTCTCTCTATTCAGAGCGACAGAAGCCTGGTCAGACTGGAAATAAGTGCCCCAGGTGCTGAACAGACTTTTCAAAGGCGTTGATGTTGCCGTATATGGTGTAACAAACAAAAACGTCTCTTAAATCACAGCTGAGCTTTACGAAGCATCACTTAGCTTCTATTCAACTTCTGTTGACTAATTATTTCTGCCCTAATCACAAGACTCCGAGCTTAGCTCTAATCCTGGTGGGCCACACCTGATCCACTGGAGCCTCCAGAGCTCTTTGTTTAGCTGGTTAAGGTGTGTTGAGCACTTCAGGAAAGTAGATCAGCAGAAGAGTTCAGCACTAAACAGAACGTTTGACTGGTTTAAGCACAACTTTACATGTTTATTTATACATCAAACATCTAAATCACCTTTTACTGTCTCTACAGAACCAGACCAAGATCAGGACCAAGACCAAGATCAGGACTAGGACCAGGACCAAGACCAAGATCAGGACCAAGACCAAGATCTAGATCAGGACCAAGCTTAAAGTCAGGACAAAGACCAAGAGCAATACTAAAACCAAGACCAAGACCAGGACCAGGACCAATACTTAGATCAGGACCTGGACAAAGATCAGGATCAAGACTAAGATCAAGATCAGCACCAAGACCTGGACCAAGATTAAAACCGAAACCAACAACAAGACTAAGACCAGGCCCAAGTCCAACTCCAGTCACAAGAGAGTGGCGGGAACATTTAAGGAGCGAGAGAAGAAAAAACTGAAAGAAAAAGTCAGAAGCAGGATGAGTTCAAGGTCAATAGAGAGGCAGGTGCCATGTGACTCATTTCAGAGCCATTGATTTCTCACACACACACACACTTTCTCACACACACACACTCTTTCTTTCTCTCTCTCTCTCTCTCTCTCACACACACACACACACACACTCTCTCTCCCACACACACATACACTCTCTCACACTCAGAGAGAGACACACACACACACACACTCTCTCTCTGTCTCACTCACACACACTCTCTCACACTCAGAGAGACACACACACACACTCTCTCTCTGTCTCACTCACACACACACACACACACACACACACACACACACACACACAGCTCTAGGTCAGTGTGGAAAAGCCGATGTCTCTGTAAAAAAGCTTCATTGTGTGAGCCGGAGGGTCTGTTTGCTGATGTCTTCACACATGCGTGCACATGTGTGTGTGAACAGTATCAGGACTCAGTCAAACCTGCTGAGCTGCTCTCAGATCCAGTATCACAGTGAGGAATGCAGTGAGAACAGGTCTCTTAAAGGAACAGTCCACCGTTCTCCAGCTACCTGCCTGTCTGTCTGTCTGTCTGAGCTGTCTGCCTGTCTGAGCTGAGTCTATACTCTAAATCAGTTCATCTGCATCAGGTGACACAGGTGACAAAGTCTCAGCTAAAAAAGCCGTTTCCACAGGGACGCCAGGTCTAAGGGTCAGAAGTCAATAGATGTTCATTTTTGGTTGAATGTTGTCATGACGTCGGATGACAAAAATGTAACGTCAGGATAATGTCAAATAACATCCTGTGCCTGCTGAGAGGAGCACATCTACTCCATCAGTGTCCCAGTGCAGGACTTTAACACCTAAAGGTCCTGTGCTGAGTTAGACTAACACACAGACTGAGTTTAAACCTGTACTCCAGTTTCTACGTCATAATATGGTTAATATGTCAGACGGGTACTACAGTCAGTGATGCAACAAAACATGCCAGTGCACACATTACACAGGAAATGTGTTCAAATGTGTCCCATCTGAGGGGTGTTACAGCCCTCCCCCAAATTCAGACAAGACAAATTCATTTATAAAATTCATTTTTAGCAGGTGATCAACTATAAGCTACAAACACTACAATGTCCTGTAAGTCCACTATATATCCTCTATGTAGTGTGTCCTCAATGTCCTGTATGTCCAGTGTGTGTCCTGTAGTGTCCTCTATGTCCAGTGTGTGTCCTGTAGTGTCCTCTATGTCCAGTGTTTGTCCAGTGTGTGTCCTGTATGTCCAGTGTGTGTCCTGTAGTGTCCTGTATGTCCAGTGTGTGTCCTGTATGTCCAGTGTGTGTCCTGTAATGGCCTGTATATTCAGTGTGTGTTCTATAATAACATGTACAGTATATTCAGTGTGTGTCCTGTAATGGCCTGTATGTTCAGTGTTTGTCCTGCAAGTGCAGTGTGTTCTGTCTGTCCTGTATGTTCTGTCTGTCCTGTACGTCCAGTTTGTGTCCTGTACGTTCACTGTGTGTCCTGTACGTTCAGTGTGTGTCCTATAATGTCCTGTATATTCAATGTGTGTCCTGTAATTGCCTGTTTATTCAGTGTGTCCTATAATAACATGTACAGTATATTCAGCATGTCCTGTAATGACCTGTATGTTCAGTGTGTGTCCTGTATGTATGTGTCCAGTATGTTCAGTGTGTGTCCTGTATGTGTGTATCCTGTATGTTCAGTGTGTGTCCTGTATGTGTGTGTCCTGTATGTTCAGTGTGTGTCCTGTATGTGTGTCCTGTACGTTCAGTGTGTGTCCTGTACGTTCAGTGTGTGTCCTATAATGTCCTGTATATTCAATGTGTGTCCTGTAATTGCCTGTTTATTCAGTGTGTCCTATAATAACATGTACAGTATATTCAGTATGTCCTGTAATGACCTGTATGTTCAGTGTGTGTCCTGTATGTATGTGTCCAGTATGTTCAGTGTGTGTCCTGTATGTGTGTATCCTGTATGTTCAGTGTGTGTCCTGTATGTGTGTATCCTGTATGTTCAGTGTGTGTCCTGTATGTGTGTGTCCTGTATGTTCAGTGTGTGTCCTGTATGTGTGTCGTGTATGTTCAATGTGTGTCCTGTATGTTCAGTGTATGTCCTGTAATGTCCTGTATGTTCAGTGTGTGTCCTATGTGTGTGTCCTGTATGTTCAGTGTATGATGTGCAGCAGTGTCCTGCAGGAACAGTGTGTCAGATATAGACTAGCTGTCTGAGACACAGTGTACTGAGTGTATGTCCAGCACAGCATTATCAGTAACTCAAACCGGTGTGTGTGTAAGTGTGTGTGTTGGCACTCGTTCCTAAAGGTGAAACTGCTTGTGCTCTCGTCTCTCCGGCCATTAGGCCCGGTGTCCATTTCTGCCTTGTTCACACTCCACAAAGGCTTCATTAACCACACCAGGCTGGTCCCACATCTGAGCACATCACACTGAGCTGCCAGTGATGTAAATAAAACCTCAGAACCCTGACATCTGCCTTTGTGTTAACTTTTTAAGATCATTTGAAAATACCATCTGGTACCCACCTCAAACAATTACAACATCATGGACAAGTTCAATACACATAAAGTGGCTTATTTCAATTTTTTGGTTTATTTATTTATGTGGATACAGTGAAACATGATAAACGTCATTGTAGTGTAATTGTTGTCTAAATAAAAGTTATTTTATGTATAAAATCAGCTGCCAAGTCCAAATGTTGCTTTTTCTGTTCGAGTCTTAATCACTGAACCTTCATCTGTCAGAGACGCATCACAGAAGTACTGAAACCTGAGGTGGCATCTTATCTAATTATCTCAAAACTGTCTCACAGGCACGGTGTATTTTTGGAAGAGGGTAAAGGCAGTTGGTACAGGTTGGTATCTCTGACCACCAGGGGAGTTATGAGGTCTTTAAGGACTATAAACCAGCCCAAAATGTAATTCAGCTCCAAGAAAAAGAAAGTAAAAGTAAACTGACATTAACATGTATTCTCTAAACATCAGCACTGTATTAACGTTACAGTGCAGGGGACACAATTATTTATTAAATTAAACTCCACAAGACTAAAGTTTGTTTAGTGGGACTAAGGCTCCCAGAACAATGCTCCATATTTTCTTCTGGAACAGACAAAAGTGTCGAATTTTGTGGAAAATGTTTATTTGTGTTCATAATTTAATCCTAAATATTAAACTATTATATATTTTATATTCAGTACATGTAACGTGACGTATATCAAGCTGTTTGTTTTTAATGTTATTTTTATTTTTTTAATGTTATTTTAATGTTTGTTTTTAATGCTATTTTTATTTTTTTAATGTTATTTTAATGTTTGTTTTTAATGCTATTTTTATTTTTTTAATATGTTTGTTTTTAATGCTATTTTTATTTTTTTTATGTTATTTTAATGTTTGTTTTTAATGCTATTTTTATTTTTTTTGTTATTTTAATGTTTGTTTTTAATGCTATTTTTATTTTTTTTATGTTATTTTAATGTTTGTTTTTAATGCTATTTTTATTTTTATGTTATTTTAATGTTTGTTTTAATGTTATTTTTATTTTTTAAATGTTATTTTAATATTTGTTTTTAATGTTTTTTTTTATGTTATTTTAATGTTTGTTTTTAATGTTGTTTTTAATGTTTAATGAGGCTTATAGCTCATAACCATCAGAAATCCAGAATCTTAACTGAAGAATATCAATTTTAACATTTTATAAATTTTTTTTATATATTTTGTTTTTATTAGAATATCAGTAAACTTCAGCATCAGTAAAATGTGTAATGTGTGAGTTATAATGAACAGAAGAACAGTTTAGTTAAACGAGTTAAACGATCGATTATTATTAATTTATTTTTATCCATCAAGACTTGTCTGGATGGTGAAGCCTGCTGTCTAACCCTTTCATGCATGTTGGTGAACACAGTGGACAGATATTTATAAACACATTATAAATAAACTGCTTTTAACGGTGTAGTTGTGTGACAGCTCTTTAGCGCCGCCGTGAGGGACGAGGTGGAAACTGCAGGTGCAACAAAACACACGGTAAATAAAAACGGCTAACAACTTCTGTCTTTTCTGCAAAATCCTTCTACGAATGAGCATCTCTGCAGAAAAAATACATTTGTGCATTAAAAACAGATCATCTAAGTTCAAATACAGATTTTCTCTAAGTAGTAAATTACAACTACGTGATGTTACAACTGCTAAGTGTCCTTTTTGTCATTTTTATGTGCTAAAACATTGTTACTCTAGTGTTTATTTATGTTATTAGTGTTATTTAAAGTGAATGCTGTGCACATTTCTAGTAAAAAGGGGGAATACTAAAAACTAATTAAAAGCATGAAAGGGTGAGTCTGCAGTCAAGCACACAGCCTGGACGTCAAGGGGTTAAAAAAGGACTAGAGGGACACTTGTCAAGCTTAACATGACGATGGATGAATGAAAAGTCCTCCACCTTCAATTAAAGTGTCAGTCAGTGTTATTGTGTAGTACAGCACATACAGCAGTGAGAACGACCTCAAAACTCTCTCAGAGGACTGGGGACATGTTTTTGGTATGACCCTCGTCCTAAGACTAATGCTCCCTGGTACCACATGCCAACAGGACAATTCTCCAACACGTGCCTCAATCAGGGCTCAAATTTGCCTCGTTGAGCACAATAACTGGTGCACTACAGACCCCCAACGGCTTCCCTACAACAACTTTGGAGCTACAAGGCCAAAGTCTCCACAGATGTGATTATCAGGACTCCTGAGGTCTGAAGACATGGCCACGCCCACATAAACATCACTGTCATCTTTGTGCTGCAGTTTGAATGCACAGCTCTGTAAAAACGACACTGTTAGTGGTCACCGTGTGTTTTAGTGAGTAATCAAGTGTGAGACAGCCGGGAGTACACAGGGTTTGTGTGACAGCAGGTGTTCACTGCCCTGTCTTTGTGCCACCACTGCCAACATGCATTATTAACACCTCAGTCAAGCTGACATACTGTTTGGAATCACTCATTACATGAATAGTACAGAGGTGGTAGATATGCTGATGATGCTGCAAGTCGACGGCACATGATAAGCCTGTTTTTAAGGTAAAAGTGTAGAATATTGTGAGAAAGTTCATTTGTGTTTATAATTTCATTCAAACTGTTAAAGATTTTATATTCATTACATATAAACTGCCTTGTCTTAATGATGATCAGCATAAATCTCAAATTATCTCAGTAATTTACTTTTCAAACAGTGTCAACAGTAAAAGTAAAAAACTGAAAATTTGTGTCATTAATTTTAAATATTTAACAATTTTACGGTCAATTTTTTTTTTTTGGCCCATTTGGAGTCGAACCCTTTCCTGCATGTTGCACAGCTGTTTCTAATTAAAAAAAAAAAACACTTTCACACCTTCTAAGCTTTTAACCGTGTAGTTGTGTGACAGCTCTTTAGCGCCGCCATGAGGGACGAGGTGGAAACTACAGCTGCAACAAAACACACGGTAAATAAAAACGGCTCACAACTTCCAGGCCCGTAGCCCACAGAGCCAAAAAGGTGCACCCTACCCAATGTTGTACAGACAAAGTCTTATGTCATTTATTCCTTTTATCTTGAGTAACTCATTGTCCCCTCTCCCAAAATGGTACATCCCTGTGCCCTAATTAATCAGGTCACTCAGGTCAGTCCACTCACCGTCTACTACACTGCAGCTACAGAGTTTGGTGTGACAAACACTGGTAAGTTTATTACATATGTAGCCTTATAAGCCTGCTGTACTTCAGTAATTTAACATTGTTCTGTGTGAAAAGTTCACTGCATTACTGTCACAGCATAACAGTGAGTTACTGCAGAGAGTCTGGTGACTGTGCAATTTTAAAAAAGCTGTAGCAATAAAGGCATTATGGTGAAGTGATGAATCATGGCCTATGATGGCCAGCACATGTCTTTACCATGTGTTAGTCTCTGGAGACTGGCAAAAACCAATAAATCAGCATTTTTCACCTCCAAAAATGCAAATTTTTCTCTGTTCCCTGGAGGTGTGCCCCTTGGGCCCCAACCAGAGCACTGCACCTGGACCCCTTTAAATGATCAGCTCAGTGTGAATGTGAGTTATTAAGGGGATAATATAAGGCTACTCGTCAAAATGTATCAAACATGGACAAATTTAGTTTGATGTTGTATATTATTGCCATTTGTCATATTATAAGTCTTTAAATTAGAGTTTGTCCTGTATGGAATTTAATGAAGAATTACCCCTCTCCAATGCCCAAAATGCACCTGAGACTATCTAAAAAGGCTTCAGCTTCTGGGGGCCGCCCCCCGGCCTCACTGGCTTTGACCCCCCAGTAACAGAAGCTGGCTACGGGCCTGACTTCTGTCTTTTCTGCAAAATCCTTCTACGAACGAGCATCTCTGCAGGAAAAATACACTTGTGCATTAAAAACAGATCATCTAAGTTTTCTCTCAGCAGTAAATTACAACTACGTGATGTTACAACTGCTAAGTGTTGTTTTTGTCCACACAGAGACATACCTGCTAAAACACTGCACAGTAATTACTGTACAACAGTAGTGTTTATTTATTTATTTACTGTATTAGCTGCATTTCAATCCTTCAGTGCATAATGTGTTAAAATATGTATTTTTTTAAACCATAAAAGGATTTTGGGGAAAAGATGCTTACATGAAACTCTGCAGTCAGTCACCTTCACCTTCAAAGTGTCAGTCAGTGTTGTGCTAAAGGCATGTAAGGGAAACGCCTGACTCAGTATAGTACGTACAGGAGGAAGAACAGCCTGTAAAACATGTTTTTTCCAGCATTACGTAAATTAGGAGTGCACAGATAATGAATTCTGTTATAATAAAAATTTAAACACAATTAGACTGTAAATGATGTAAAATTCACTAAACATTACAGCATCAGTGGCCGTTACAGTGAGCCGCAGGGGTCCTGTACAGTCTACAAGCTGCAAATACTGTTTTTTAATACAAACAGCTATAAAAGCTACAATTTCAATGAGTCCATTTATAAATACATATCAGCCGGTGATGTATTCTGCATCTTTAATGTGAACCAAACACTACAAACTATTTCTGTGGCTTGTAGTTTCAGCAGCCTGATCTTGTGCAGCTCAAATAACCTCCCGGAGGCCACAGAGAGGCCAGACCTGACTCTGATAAAGCAGAACCACACACCAGAAAGCATTTCAGAGGCAGTGAAAGTCACGACTCTGTGATTAAAGCTCACACAGAAGCAGGAATTCTGTCCCAACAAATCAAAAAACAGCTCCAAAAAAAGGTTCTGCATATACTTCATCCTGATTACATGTAAAGTGACATATTTAGGGAGCGTCTCACAATTAGCAGAAGAAATGTGAAGAGTTCCCGTGTCTGACACTCGCATTAAACACACAACACATCCATGTGACTTACATCACTCATTTTAGACATTTTCATCATTTTATTAAATATTAGTAATAATGTAACACACATGCATCTTCATACATATTCATATATTATTGTCTTTGTTTTATATACAAATATAATCAAAGTCATGTTATTAGTCCTAATGATGTTAAAAGACAGATATTCTAACTATGAGACTTATTTCGGGAAACAGTTTAGTTACTAATTTTAGAATTTATAGAATAAAGATCCAAACTGGCCAAAAATCTTCATCCCTGGTAATAATGATAAAATATGACCTAATTTTGTTGACCTTTTTGACCTTTTAGTTAAATGAAGAATAATACACTTGTTTGATGTGGTGCTGTACTGAGTGCTAAAGATCTGTGATGCAGCTCTGATTCCTAACAACACAATGATGACTACAACAGATGAGCCTCATGCATCTTTGGACAAAAACAAGTGAAACTGTGTGTGTTTGCATGACAAAAGAACAGAGGATGAGACAGTGTGTGTGTGTGTGTGTGTGTGTGAGATTGTAGGTGTCAGAGCAAAAGTTTTGTGGTCAGTAAGGAAACGTTGCAGTGCAGAAGCCACATGGCATCTGAAGCAGCTTGAACAGCAGCGAGAGATGGAAAGAAGAGAGACAGAGAGAAAGTGGGAGAGAGAGAAAGGGACAGAAAGACAGAGAAAGCGAGAGAGAGAGAGAAAGAGAAAAAGACAGAGAGAGAGAAAGAGAGACAGAGAAAGAGAGACAGCGAGAAACAGAGAGAGAGAGAGACCGAGAGAGAGAGAGAGACAGAGAGAGATAGAAAGGGGGAGAGAAAGAGAGAGAGACAGCGACAGAGAGACAGAGAAAGAGAGAGACAGAGAGAGAGAGA
>BRDA01028686.1:0-25302 GCA_036984385.1 Crenuchus spilurus | reverse complement strand
ATATTAGATGTTGGCACCTCCACATCATTGCATTCAGTTTTTATTCACAATTTGTTTAGTGTCCCAACTTTTTTGGAATCCAGTTTGTATAACACATCAAAAAACTTGAATGTTAAATTGTTTGTGTTCACAATTTTATTTAAAAAAAATCATCAGTCTCAAAACTGTTGGCTGTGACTATATATAGGGTCATATATATGAGATGCCTTATACACTCTGACCATTTCATGATTAATGGACCCAATGAAATGGTCTAAAATTATTTGAAATAAAAAGTTTTGTTAAAATAAGAATGTTTTTTGCTGTTCTATATCTACGTAGATGTTTTGATAATGACAGCAATACTTTTGATCTCTGCTCTAATGACTGAACTGAATTGGGCTGAGGTGCTGGCCTCACTCACTGAGTCATTACCACACAGTTGCATAGCACTGCTCAGCACTGCAATGGAGATAAGTTGCCAGCGAATGCTGCGGTCACTGAAGAGCTCCCAGGGCTGCTGAGCTTTCCTACCCTCAGCTTCTGCCTGCTCCTGCAGCATTTCATCCAGCTCCCCTTTCTGTACCTCACATCCTCGCAGCCGCCGCAGAGCTGCCCAACACACACACACACACACACACACACACACACACACACACACACACACACACACAGGGTTACAGCAAACACAGTATCCATGTGTAATGAAAAAAGATCAATCATATACAGACAATGTTAGCATGAGCTCCTATACCATTCAAGCAGGCTTCCTTGTCTCCACGGTCGATGAGAAGGTACCGGGGACTCTCAGGGAACCAGGGTAGTGTGAAGAGTTGGATAAAGCCTGGGACAGCATTACTGGCTAACAGGTAGTGCCAGCATGACTCACAACCCAACAGCTCCCTGCAGTGAGACCCAAAAGCACAGTAATGTAATTATGGTCTAAAGACTTTTGAGTAATTGTGAACTTGAGCATTAGATTTAACAGATTGTTTACAGTCATGTCATCAATTGCTGTTGTTATTTGTTGCAGTGATATTTGACTTTTGCGATTTCATTCTTACTGACAGGTCAACATAATTACCTAATAAGTCACTTGTTTGGCAGCAACCCTAAGCAAAAAATCATACAGATATGAGCCAGCAGCTTCAGCTAATAGTCACATCAACCATAAGGGTGTCAAATTCCTCATGCACACAGTTTGTTTACGCAATCTTTACAATATTTGCACATTGTACTATAAAAACTGCTGCTAGAAACTGCAATCTGAAAACACACTTTATGCTGGAATCTTGCTTCCCACTCAACATCACTCAGTAGCATGTAGCCTACTGACCAATTGATCAGTATTGTTATAATTGATTGTTAGTGCCAGACTACTTTATTTCTGTAGTTGAAATACATAAATAAATGAAAAAAATGATGTAATAAATAACTTCCAGTGAGTGGCAGATCTGGAGAAGGATATGTCCTATTGTTGAGATTTGGCAATGGACAATGGGTTCCACTTATGTCAGCAAAAAAGTGGGCAGTGGGCACAGTCTCACCAAAATTGACTGTTGAAAACAAAAAATATAATTCCTGGAAAATTGTTAGTCCCTGCCACAAAGAACTGACAGTGTTCTGAAAGCAAATGTAGGTTCTACAGTATACAAAGTACAGTAAGGTGTTCATGCTGGACTCACCTCAGTCCTACCACTTGTCCCACCACCAACCCAAAAGAGGTGAACACAGCAGACGACAGGGACACAGCCCCTCTTAAGTGTTTTGGTGCACTTTCACCAAAATACATTGGCTGGACATTCATACTGACACCTGAAAACAAACACGCAGTTGGTTTTATGATGACAGTTCCCATGTACATTTTTCTGTACAGGAAGTTAGAGTCAGTATATCATTATTGTGAAAGGTTACACAAAATTCAACATGAAACAAATAAACAACAAACAATGAGATTAAAAACAGCTTCACACCTGCGTTGATGCCGACCAGAAATCTGGAGATGATGATCATCTCAAAAGACCGAGCCTCACGGCTTGTCACTGCCAACAATGCACTTGACATTAGAAAAATATTGTTTAGCAACAACGTCTTTTTCCTTAGGGATAAGGCAACACCAAATATGTGTTAGAGAAACAGACAGAAGTAAAGTCATAAATGTTTTTATATAGACCACCATGGCATTGCTATTCTGCAGAAGGTTAATCTAATCAAAGAAACTCATTTACTCAGAATAACACAGGCCATGTTTTATTGATGAACCAGTGTATTTTATTTCAAGCTACATATGTCACAATTGTAATGCTCAGCAATATGATCACCATTCTTGTATTTGTTCACAGTTTAAACACTAATATGTAATGCTATACATTTTCAATAGGAGACAGAGGATGTACCTCCCAAAGTGAATGGACATGGGACCGGCCACCAAGGCCCCTGTGAGACCACCCAGTGAGAAAATAGAGACTATGAAGGTCCATATAAGTGTGACCTCAAACACCTCTAAATGTATTCCCCATCGCTCCTGAAACGTCTCATTAATGAAGTTCTGAATGTACTGCAGAGACAATAATTGAATTCATGCACATACAAATGATGCACAAAACATGTAAAGGACATTCAAAAAATGGTGAAAAAACAACAACACAAATACAGATAGAGTCTTTCTCTTACTTACAATAGTAGGTGCATTCATAATGGCTAGGTTATATCCATATTGTACTGTTCCCCCAACTGCTGCAGAGGCTACCATTAAAGCCAGAGTTCGAGCATGGCCCTGCATGTACACAGCAGTGACATTCAACTAATGAACATCTACACGCCAAAACTGGAAAACAAGTTTTTTTATTTATTTATTTTTAAGTAATTGTATCTCATAAAATGCCTTATTCTGCTGGCACTTATTCCACTCACAAATTTTATTTTCACTAGATAAAATGCCTGGAAACAGGTAATATATTTTCTCCTTAACATCTCAGTAGTTTCTTCTAGATCACAATGAGATCAAACACAAACCCCATTTTCAGAAATGTTGGGACTCTTTCTTTATTTAACAGACAAAAGATTTTCTGTTTTCAATGACAAACATAATTCTCTTTGTTAAATATAAACACATATAGAAGTTGGTATCTGCAACACAGTAGAGACATATTTACTATTGGGTCACTTCACCTTTTCTTTTAAATATACTTCTTAATTGTTTGGAAATTGGAAGTACTAATTGTTGCAGTTTTTCCAAATGGATTTTTTGCTCATTCCTGCTTTATACAAGACTTGAGTTGCTCAACAGTCCTTGGTTACTGTTATCCGATTCTCTTCTTCATGATGCACCATTTTAAATACAAGACAGATCTGGACAGCAGGCAGGTCAATCAAGCACGCACTTTGTGTCTATGAAGATACACTGTTATAACTCATACAGTATGAAGCCTGTCTTCCTCTTTGACATTGATTCTAAAAGTACTCCCGAGCCCATGTGGCTATGTTCATCAAAAGAACATGATGGTTTCTGAAACTGTACCACATGAGAGCTTGATGATCACACAGATTCAGCAGTGGTTTCTGCCATTGACCTTTAAACACCAAGATTTCTCACCAAGTTTGCCACAAAGTAGTGATCCACAACCCATCCTTACCTGCAAAGATGAAGCCTTTGGTAGATTCTCCTTTTATACTCCATATTGATGACCTCACCTGTTACTAGTTAAACTGCTAAATATAGTGACTTTTTGAACAGTGTAACTTGTACTTTTTATTTATTTTTTTACTTTCTGGAGTGCATTACAAGTATCAAATTCTATATTTTATATTTGTTTATATTTAACAAATAGAAGTTGATCATTGAAAACTTTAAACTATTTTCTTTGTCCTTTCAGGCCAAATGAATGGACAAAGTACATATATTAAAAACCTTTCTGGACATATGTTTTGTACAAAGGAGACTCCAGCTTAAGTTTTCTTCTGCAGAAAAAGACAACATTAATCTCATGTGGGTCTCATCTTGAGTTATAGTAGAGATTGTGCTCAGAATTCCCAAAACAATAAATCAAATTTCACTAAAGACAATAATCCATGTATAAACTCAACTTTTTCTCATCTTGAGCTAAGAGCTGAACTAAGTTTTGATACTGTGAGTGACTGTTATAATCTTTATCTGGAAGGGAAGTATCTAATGTCTTCTTTTAATCTCTAAATATTTCTCTTAATCTGTTTTACGAGAACTTGTTTTGTCTCCTGAGTCAACCCAAAAAATGCAATAAAATTTCCAATGGGAGGTTTTCAGACACAAGTTTGTTTGGCTAAATTCACTTACAGAATTTAGTAAACATTCATTTACAGAAGCACAATATTCCCTGTACATTGTCCAATTCCTACTGAAAAGTGTGAGACTCATAGCTTCGAGAGTCATTCACAAAGTAAGAACTCATGAATAGTTTCACTCTGTGAACTTATTAACAGAATGATTGGTATTAAAACCTCAATGCAATGTAATAATCCAAAAATGTGCTTTAGTTTGGCAGCATGAGATTAGCTGGCTTATGTTCAAAAGTGCAAAATTAAAAGATGAAAAGAAAAGCAAGTTTAGCAAATCTTGTATAAGTGGTAAAATCCTACACGTATATAATAATTTTCACTGAGAATTTTATGAAAATGACATTTTCATAATGTAATTGTATGTAATTTTAAAGAAACCCACCTTCTCTTCCTTAGGTCCTTCCTGGCCAAATGACTTCATGGTAGAGTGAGATGTACTTTGTGGAACAAGAAAAAGAAGAACAAGCACCACCAAGAACAAACCGAGTGAAAATCCAACCTGTGATTTGATGGGGGAGTTTGTATGTGTGTGTGTGTGTGTGTGAGTGAGAGGCAGGGAAAGGTGTTTGTGCTGGGGGGGGGGGGGTGTATATGTGATACAGCATAATAAGTAGCCTAGCTGTAGATCATCGACTCCATCTCTAAGAGGTAAAAAAGTCAATATAAAAAAGTCTAAATTCTAACTTTCCAGTCTAAAGTCCTTCAGAGCCATATGCTATGTGTGGGCACATTCAGAGGCTGATAGGATAGCTTATAACTACTCACATCAAAAGTGTTGTTTGCTAATTTAAAAATGCTTGAAGTACACAATTCAATTAGAACAACCTACTTGTATCTAACATATACAGTCTATGATATCTACAGTAGTACTTGAAAGTTTATGAAACCTTTAGAATTTTGTATATTTCTACATAAATATGACCTTAAACATCATCAGATTTCCTAAAAGTAGATAAAGAGAACCCAGTTAAACAAATGAGACAAAAACCTTATACTCTGTTATTTATTTATTGAGCAAAATGATCCAATATGACATATTTGTGAGAGACAAAAGTATGTGAACCTCTAGGTTTAGCAGTTCATTTGAAGGTGAAATTAGAGTCAGGTGTTTTCAATCAATGGGATGACAATCAGTGGTGAGTGGGGACCCTGTTTTATTTAAAGAACATGGATCCATCAAAGTCTGCTCTTCAGTATGTAATTGTGGAACTACAAATTGCACCTATATGGTCAGTGGAACTGATAAATGGACAGTGAGTGTAGATATAAGGGGGGGGGGGGTTTAATGAAGTGATAAGACTAAATAACAAAAGGTGTAAATAGATAGGGTGAATTTGCATAATGTGAACATGTTTTGCATTTCAAACTTATACACAATTGCATATCTGAGTCATTTATCTGCTGATAACTATTTATCTGCTGATTTCACCTTTTGCTTGGGGATGTTACAGCAAATGCTCAGATTCCAAACATGACTAAAGACATTTTACCCTGCCTCATTTTATCTACAGTGCCTCAAAATATTGGTTTATCCACTAGGTGGCAGGAGAGATTTTCAATGGCAAATTATGGGAAATCTGTAGATTTGTTCTTAAAATGTATTTTCCAGAAGCCATTCATCCATAATCATTTCTCACAAAAGAATTTTCTTTTCTCACCATCATCGCATATTATTGTACATTTGCCTCAAAGAACTCAAATCACCTGAGCAGAATATGCCAGTGTAGCCCACTTTCAGCTACAGCAGTGAGCCCAGTCCTGCTTCTAGAGATCTACCACCAGAGCTCCAACCTCAATCAAACAGTGTGAATGATCAAGGGTGGAAGGTTTTAAAGCTCATCTGAATATCAGAGTCAGGTATGTTGGATGCCTAGGTAAATGAACTGCAGTGTAAATTCTTAAGAAAAATATGAATGGGTCAGTCCTGGGATTCTGTACCTTTTGGACCTCAAAACTTTTTGGGGGGCAGTCAGGGCCTTGTAGTAAGGGACCAGGTCTTGTGATTGGAAGATCACCAGTTAGTCCCCTGACATCAATTATTATTGGGGATGCAAAAGCACCAAATTGTAGGAATGGCCCTAATGCAAAAAGAAACAGTCTATTTTGGTGAGTGTAAGAGTTGTGAGGGGGCATAAAGGGATGAAATTGTTTTAACATTTGATTAAAGTGACAGTGCTATAAGCAGTTTTACTGGCAGAATAAATTATACTTTTGGACCACTGGTCACCAACCCTGCTCCGCACAGTTTGATGAGCTTCCTGATCACACACACATGATTCAGCTCGGCAGGTAATTAGCAAGTTTAATTGTAGTGTCAGAGCAGAGAAATCACCAAACTGTGCTGGACTCTAGGAATGGAGATGCCTGCCCCAAAGTGGTCCATTTGTTTTTTTATTTCCAATGATTTTCCTTTCAGGACACTTTGGTGTGTGTGTTTCTGTCAGATTACATCAACAAAATCACATCCAGATTGAATCCAGAACTAATGTCTAAAAGATGATTTGGTTTAGGACACAATGTGGTTTACTATGAACTATAAACGTTAACAAAACATCACTACAGGCAACCATTTCAGACAGCAGCAGTCTTGGTTATTACTTTATAGTTCAGTCATTATTCTCAATGATCCACAGGAAGTGAATCATTCCTTAAATGTGCTTTTTTTCTATTTTATTTTCTCAACAGATTAAAATTTACTTTTCAAATTCATGCCAGAAATAATGCTAAAACACATCTCGAGAGAGTCACACTTACTTTTAATTTACACCACACCCACTTTTGTGTACATTGTGTACAGATTGAAAACTAAAAAGATATAACTACAAATCCTGGCAAAAACGATGGAATCAGCACACAGAGTTTAAATCACGCAGATTATTTTAAATTCATTGCAAGTAAATAAATCACAGATATGACACAAAGCTATTTGTGAATTCTTCAATTTTCAAACATTTTATAATGATTTCAATTAATATATTATTTTCCACAAATTGATTAAAAGAAAAATATGGAATCACACACTACTGAGGGATCATGGGGAAAAAAAATAATGGAATCCATAAAGGTGTAGTCTGAAAATTTGGAGACCTTTTTGGTGAGAGTTTGTAATTGCACTGGACATGTGGATGAGTACTTTTATATATACATTGTTGTGTGGTCTGCTTTTAGAAAGGATGAATCTGATCAGATGTGTTCCCTTTGCTAACATGCCGAGTCCCTGCTTATCCATGTACAGCTGTAGAATGGAGTCTTTAGCCATTTTTAGATAAGATTAGCACAGTGGCTCAACTGGTCTGTAATGTGGAGTCTCCATGCCTGTGACTTAAGTACATAAGGTTGTGATGTGGCCAGAAAAAAAGTCTGTTGGATTTACATGAAAAAATGTGTACATTGGTTGAACATATTAACTAATCTTAATTCATAATGGTGTAATGTTTTACACACTTTTTTTATTTGTTATACCAACATTTTGTGTTAATTTTAAACTTTGCTTTAATGTAAAGTGTATACAGTTATTATCTGGTACATTGACATAATGTTTTATGTGAAGAACACAGAGTGTTATGCCAGTTTTTGGCATATTTTATCCATTTTACATGCTGTATTTATTTTTGTGAGCTGTTAACTGTTATTTAAGTGTTTAATATGCAAATCTTCTTGATCCAGCCACATTTTTTACATACTACATTTATTTTGTTTAGGAAGCAAATGTGGCAGTAACACACCTCACAAAATATGTCTTTTAAAAATATCTGCATTTTAATAACATTTTCTTTAGACTACACTATTGTGAGGATTTGAACAAGTTTAGGATTTTTTCTAAATCAAATGTTTTCAGGGAAAAAACAACCACAAAACCCTTAGTATTCATGGATACATGAACGTATTTGGCAAAATCACTGTTATGTTGCATTCAATGATATGAAGTTTCACTCTCTCACTCACCCTCTCTGTCACTCTCTTGTTTACCCTTTCCGTCGCCCTCATTCTCACTCTCATCCCCCCTCCCTCTCTCTTTCTCACACCCACACTTTCTCTTACCAACCTCGACAATCCTCTCTCCCTTTCTCACACTCACTCACTTTGTCATTTTGTCTCTTCTCACTTTCCTATCTCACTTGTCCCTTTCACTATTTAACTCACTCTTTGTCACTCTCACCCTCTTTCACTGTCTCACACCCTCATTGTCACTGTCTCATTCACCCTTTCTTTTACCCTCACTCACTTTTCACTTTTCCTTTCACTCTCTCACTCACCCTCTCTATCACTCTCTTGTTCACCCTTTCCGTTGCCCTCATTCTCACTCTCATCCCCCCTCCCTCTCTCTCTCACACCCACACTTTCTCTTACCAACCTCGACAATCCTCTCTCCTTTTCTCACACTCACTCACTCTGTCATTTTGTCTTCTCTCACTTTCCTATCTCACTTGTCCCTTTCACTACCTCTCACTCTCATTGTATCTCTCACTCACGTTCTCTCATCTCTCACTTTCACATACTCACCCTTACTCTTTTCTCTCTAACTTTTTCCTGTCACTATTTCACTCGCTCTGTTTGTCACTCTCACCCTTCCTCTCTCACTGTCATACACCCTCATTGTCACATTCACCCTTTCTCTTATCCTCACTTACTTTTCTCTTTCACTCTCTCACACTCACTCACCCTGTCACTCTATCTCACTGTCACTCTCTTGTTCACCCCTTTTGTCTCCCTCATTCTCACTCCCATCCTCCCTTTCTCACACCCTCACTCACTCACTCATACTGTTACTGTCTCATTCACCCTCTCTCCCTGCTTCACTCTCTTTTCTCTTTCACTATCTCTCACATTCACTCACCCTCTCTAATTGTCAGTCAATCTCATTGTCACTCTCTTGTTCACCTTTTCTCTCTTATCCTTTCTCCCTTTTTCTCACACCCACCCTCACTCACTCTCCCTTTCACGTATTCTCACTCATTCTCACTCTGTCTTCTCTCTCTCACTCACTCTTTTTCACTCACCCTTACTCACATATCACTGTGTGTTTAAAGTGAAGTGTGGATGATGATGATGATGATGCACTGCTATGTAATTGGGTAAATACTCCAAATGTTGTCTTCCCCTTCAGCAGTGAGTCACAGCTGAAGTGTGTGTGTGTGTGTGTGTGTGAGAGAGAGAGAGAGAGAGAGAGAGAGAGAGAGAGAGAGAGAGAGAGAGAGAGAGAGAGCACTTACTCTAAGCTTGACGTCAACTTTGTCAGATCTTAATGGACGCATGGCTTTTGAGTTCGTCAATAGCACGATTTAAACTCCACTGTCAACTTCGTGAACAGCAGTGAATTCACAGCGTTTCTGTCTGTTTGTGTTTATCTTCTCGCTGGCGGAAAATACATTTAAAGTGAAGTTAAACTGGGAATACAAGTTACTCACACTAACGTGAGACGCCACTGCAGAGACACTGAAGCCTTAGAAAGATGTATCGCGCGTTTTGGGACACGATATTCCTGCTAATTGGTGAGTGAACACTTCCAGTTTGTCTAAACCGTCTTTCACTTGTTTCATGTGCAGGCATTTTTAATTAAACCATTTTAAATCATGTCCAGAGCTACCAGGCTTTGCACTGCCATCATCCAGCAGTTCTATTCTGGGCAAGAAAATGCAAATGTTTAACGTGATCCCATAGTTTGCTCATATGTTTCTATGAAATGATTTAGTTTTCTATAACAAGTCTTCTTTCTCTTCATCCGGGTTTGTGAAAGATGTACTATAATATCTTATTTGTCCATAGACTCACACTTGATCTATGTGGTCAGCCATTGCTTTAGAGTCCTCATCCTTCAGTTTAATCTGTTTATTCTCAACAAGCATGACCTTTGATGCCCTCTCAGGAGTCCTGTGTTAGTAAGGAAGATGCAGAGCCAGAGCTGTGAGCTTTCAGACAACTTCACAGGTGCATGGCCCTGCTTCTTTGTCATTAATAAGGTTTAAGGAGCTTAGTTTAAATTTAGATCAATTCTTCTGTTGCTATCCCTTATCCCTTGTTTCAGCACTGTATGTCCAAATGTTTGTAGACGCCTCTTCTAGTGAAGGCATTCAGCTACATTAAGTTGCACCCATTGTTGACACAGATGTGCAAATACAAATCCCTGTGGAGAAGGATAGAATAGGACTCTGTGGAGCAGATAGACATAAACCTGTTGGCATCATGCCTAATGCCAGGCGTGGTATGAAGCCGCCCAGCATTGAGCTGTGGGGCTGTGTTTTCTGGAACGATGGTGCCCCATCCAGTACTTTTGGGATGAGGTGAAAATGAGGTGGGGTGGTGATCATCCAAAATCCTGACCTCACAAATGCTCTCGTCGCTGAATGCAATCAGATCCTCACAGCAGTGCTCTAATTTTCGGGACAGTAAAGACAGTTACTCCAAAAAAAAGCAGTAGAAACTCTTTTAAAATACCAGTGATTTCAGAAGAAGTAATGTGACCCAACACTTTTGTGCAAATAGTGTTTTAAAAAACAATGAACACTAGGAATTTCAAATGAAGATTTTTCATGAATAAATTGATCATCTCAGGATTATCTCCAAAGACTGTAATATGCAAATGAGCATGTTAACACAGGCCCTGAGTTTGTGTGAAATCAAGGGTTAACCAGTGCATTTATAATATGCTGAAAGGTATTTTGCAATATGTAACAATATAATTGCAATGTGGCCTAGCCCTTTATGTATCATACACTGGTGACAATCATCAAAAGCAAAATTGTGTGTATATGTTCATTGCTAAATCTGATTGTGGACATTTTTCTTTTTATTTAGGGGGTGGCTACTTTCTTTCCAGACTGTCAGTTGAACTTCTCAGTCCTATGTTTACTTTCTCAACTGCTCACTATATACAGCTCTTTAGCAGTCATGAACTTCATTCTCACTCTTATTCTGTTAGATAACCTGTGATAAGATTCTAACTATAATCATTATCTCTCACAGATTAATCTGAAAATGTCGGCCTAGTGATCATTGTTGTGTAATCATTCATAATCTCCTTTATTATTTTTTGCTGTTGAACAGAGAAGAATGGGTTGCCTTTGTCAGCTTGGTTCCTCTCAAGGTTTCTTCTTGCTGTTGCCTCTGGCTGGCTTGAAGTAGGCTTAGGACCCAGATTTTTTTAAAGCTGCTTTGCAATAGCACCTGTGGCAAAAAGCAATATTGCAGTGGATCTGTCATAGGTAAGATGCTCCAACTCCAAATTCTCAAGGTTTCATCAAACTTGTGGTTGTGTAGAAATTCACTCCACCATAAAATGTATCATCATTTCTTGAACTGATGTGCATCAAAAGGCTCTAATGGAGGATTTGATGCCTAAATTTCAAGAATAGATCATCCAGAGACATAAACCAGTGTAGTCATATTGTGGTCATATGTAATGGCCAGGACACTCTGTAGTCCTCCCTTGAGAGGCTTGAGAAATTAGACCTATATTTCATCCTATGTGCAAAGGCAGCATGACTTTGTAAAATGTGAGACTCCATTGCTTTTTACCCAAAGACAGATTATCACTGTCAGTTAATACCTTCAGTACAAAACACCTTCAGAACACAGCTCGAATTACGAGGTAGTGGATGTGCGGTTTCCTCGAATGAAGCTTAGCGCTGAACTGATTTATGCTTTTAATGGAGCATTCTGCCCAGTTAAAGCTGCCTAATGGAGAATCTGTTCATCAGGGTATTAAACGTGGCCTTTTAACCACTCTCAAATATCTAAGCTTGCACTTTTTCACCGTGATCCAGTCAGTATAACCCATACCTTGTAATCACGCAAAAAACAAATTGAAAAGAAGTTGTTTGGCAAAGCATGTAACACCTCATTTGGAACTGCTGAGGGTCAGCTTTTACTTAGCAAAACGTAATGATGACTGTAGTTTTCAAAGATTATCCCTGAAAACTGTGTGCTTGTGTGTTCACTTGTTTAAAAGTGACCCCTTCTGCCTTCTAGACTGTAAGAGTAGAGATTCTGCAAAAAATGCAGCAACATCTCTGGCTAAAGCACCTTGTACTGGAAACTTGAAGACTTTAAGCAGGATTTAAAACCTGAGATTAAGGGTAATGTAGCCGTATATAAGATTATAATTTGAAATAAAATGTTAGTGTTCAGTGTAGTTTAAAGCATACATTAAATATAACATAAAACATTTGGTTATACTTTTCTATAATGTACTGCTAATATTGGACAAATATATTTTGTACATCTACAGTCCAGAACTCCTGTTAGCATAATTTAATAATGAAGTAGATGCTGATTCCTCTGACATTTTCACATAAAATCATTCACTTTTTCTGTTCACCTGAAATATAAAATTTCAGTTCTCAGAAACAAGTCATATCAGGAGTTCTAGACTCTTCAGGGCTTTCAAGCTGCTAACATTGGTATATGAGTGCATGCAGTTTGAATGCTGTCCAGGTGGACCAAAGAACCTGGCCTGTAGTTCTGTCTATCTCCTCTTTCATTGATGGATGATTGCCATTATCTGAGTTTAAGTGGTGCATAGTATACTCTCCCATTGTTTGAAATGTAACTAACTCTAGCCAAGAGTAAATCTGTGAAATCTTATTTGGGTTTTTTGTTACTCAGTACAGGCAAGTGATTATACAAAAAATCATCTTGGTTTCCAACAAAGTTGGCATAGGACATTTCTTTGCAAAGAATGTGGTATTCATTGTTTAGAAGACTGATGAGATATTTAACATTTTTGCCCTGTGTGTAGTGTGTCTATTTTTACAGTGTTGTTTTCTTTCCCCAAATATAACATCACAACAAATATAATTTCCCCCCTTTAACCTGGCAGAAAGCATTGAGTACATAATTCACTTGTGTTCTTTGGCTGGAGAGGATTATGCCAGTGACTAGGGGTGATTAGACTGTATGGAATCTCCAAACGACTGCCCTTCATTAGGTGTGAGCCTTAAGCCTGTTTTTTTTTTTCTCAGGTACTCCCTGATTTATCTCTCAGACTATAAGAAAGTCAAAGTTCATTTGCTTCCATCCTTATTCCATGATGGTGTAATTAACCTCAATCTGTTTAGAAATTGCCATTAAGTAACCAGACACCAGTAGACCTGCTTCACTTGAGTGTTCCTTGTCTTTGCCATATGCCACTTAGGACCTCTTATCTCTGGCATTGGGATGCTTCTTTTTGCATTAGTTTTTAGTCTTGTATTGTTTCAAACTGTTGGCTCCTTAGGTAAGTGGCTTTGCTTTTTCACTTTTTAGAATATATTTTAAGAGACTTTTTTTCTTGAAGCTCTTTTTGAATAGAAGTATTTTCAAGCCAATGGTGAAAATTTTGCTTCTTTTTTTTTTTTGTAGGTTCTTTGTTTACATACGGGCAGGTGCAAGAAAATTCTACCTCATCAACAGCTCCAACTACAACTCCAACAACTACCACTGCAGCAACTACAATTAGCACAACAACTGCAACAAGCACTACTACAGCTGTCAGAAGTAAGTGCTGTTTTTTTCTGAAGGACCTGAAGTTTATACAGTACAGTACACTCATTCCTAGAGTGCCTTAGAATTGGTGTAATTCTACACAGAGTCCCTAAACAAACCTGGGGCATACAACTTGATTTGATTGAATTACAGTTTCATTTGAATAATTGGAAGACAAAGCTCGTAATTATGAAATGAACTGGCTTCATTAGCAGAGTACATGAAACATTTTACAATGACTGTTTAGCATTTCTACACAGTTGCAGTAGTTAGGGGTTGTCATGATACCAGCATTTTGACTTTGATACTGATTCCAAGTGTAGTATCAACAATACTCAATTCCAAATCAATACTGTGGCTGTATTATCTGTGCACGATGGGGGGTCAGAACACTGTCAATCAACATTCACAATTTATTTTTGTGCTTTAATCAGATTACTTTGGGGGGGAAAAGTATATCACAGTGGCTTGTCTCTGTGTTCCTCTCCTGGCTGTAGAGTTTATAGCAGCAGCAGTCCACTCGCACTTTGCTGACTGCCCTGACTCCCACAGCCAGTTCTGCTTTCATGGCACATGCCGCTTTCTCATCCTGGAGGAGACACCTGCGTGTGTGTGAGTGGTCAAACACATTCTCTCACTCATAGTGGCATGTACACCAAAATATACAGTACAAGATTAGAAAAAGTTGGTACAGTATAGAAAATGTAGAAATCATACAGTGTCTCGTACATTTACTTTGACTTATTTAATTGCAGACCGTATGAACACAAGATATTTCATGTCTGGTCAGTTTAATTTCATTTGTTAATATATATGTGCATCTCAGTAATTCGATTCAAAAAGTGAAACTCGTATATTATATAGATTCATTACACACAGAGTGTCTATTTTAAGTGTTTCTTTATTTTAATGTGGAAGATTATGGCCTACAGCCAAAGGAAATGCCAGAGTCAATATTTAAAAAAAAAATTGAATATTATATAAAATGATGAAAATTTTAATACATAAATGTTGACCTACTGAAAAGTATTTACAGTATATGCACTCAATATTTGGTTGAGGCTCCTTTTACATGAATTACTGCATCAATGCGGCATGGCATGGAGGCACTCAGCTTGTAGCACTGTTGAAGTGTTATTGAAGCCCAGTTTGCTTCAGCTTGCCTGTATTGTTGGGTCTGGTGTCTCTCATTGTCCTCTTTACAATACACCATAGATTATCTGTGGGGTTTAGGTCAGGTGAGCTTGCTGGCCAATCAAACGCAGTGATACTGTAGTTATTAAGCCAGGTATTGGTTCTTTTGGTAGTGTGGGCAGGTGTCAAATTCTGCTGAAAAATGAAATCGGCATCTCCATAGCGTGCTCTAAAATGTCTGTGTAAATGGCTGCACTGACTTTGGACTTGATATAATACAGTGGACCAACACCAGCAGATGACATGTCTCCCCAAACCATCACTGATTGTGGAAATTTCACAATAGACCTCAAGCAGCTTGGATTGTGTGCCTCTCTACTTTTCCGCAAGACTCTGGGTCCTTGATTTTCAAATTACAGTGGCTTGCAAAAGTATAGACCAACACAAAGTGCCACATAATTGTGAAGTGGAATTAAAATGATACATGGTTTACAAAATTTTAATCAAATAAAAATCTTAAAAGTGTGACGTGCAAAAGCCCCCCTATATCAATATTTTGTAGAGCCTGCAGAAATCCTCAGCTCAGAATCTGTCCACAGGACAACTATAAGTTGTGCACTCCACAAATCTGGCCTTTATGGAAGAGTGGCAAGAAGAAAACCATTGTTGAAAGAAAGACATAAGAAGTGCCGTTTGCAGTTTGCCAGAAGCCATGTAGGGGACACAGCAAACATGTTGAAGAAGGTGCTCTGGTCAGATGAGACCAAAGTTAAACTTTTTGGCGTAAATGCAAAGCACTCTGTGTGGCGGCAAAAGTAACACTGCTCATCACCCTGAACACACCAGTTTAGATCAAAGAATATTCATGTGTTAGAATGGCCCAGTCAAAGTCCTGACCTAAATCCCATTGAGCATCTGTGGCAATACATGAAAATTGCTGTTCACAGACACTCTCCATCCAGTCTGACTGAGCTTGAGCTATTTTGCAAAGAAGAATGGGCAAAAAGTCTCTAGATGTGCAAAGCTGGTAGAGACATACCCCAAAAGACTTGCAGCTGTAATTGCAGCGAAAGGTGGCTCTATAAAATATTGAAATAGGGGGGCTGAATACTTTGCACGTCATACTTTTAAGATTTTTATTTGATTAAAATTTTGAAAACCATGTATCATTTTCATTCCACTTCACAATTATGTGCTACTTTGTTTGTCTATCACTTAAAATCTCAATAAAATACATTTAAGTTCAAGGTTGTAAGGTGACAAAGTTCAAGGGGTATGAATACTTTTGCACGCCACTGTAAATGCAAAATTTACTTTCAATGATTGCTTTTAAGGAGCCATGTCATCTGCTTGTGTTGGATGCAGATTTCATTTTTCAGGAGGACTTGGCACCTGCCCACACAGCCAAAAGTACCAATACCTAGTATTGGTGTCACTGTGCTTGACTGGCCGGCAAAGTCACCTGACCTAAACCTCATAGAGAATCTATGAGCTATTGTCAAGAGGAAGATGAGACACCAGACCCAACAATGCTGAAGGCTGCTATCAAAGCAACATAAGGTTGCATAGTAATCCATAAACACGTCTTTGACTATCATTCAGTCTGACACCATGTAACCCTTTGGAGGAAGGCTATGAGTAATACATAGTTCTGCCATAAATGTGACCCCATCTATAGGTCTAACCAGCCAGACTATGGCTGACTCATGTAGAGAAATTCCTGTCGAAAGTTCCTTGCGTGAGCCTGTCTAGGTTTAGACAAGTGTGTCTTGTTATTTACTGAATGACTTACTGTTGACTTGGTATAACACAATTGTACTATATAAACCAAGTGTTGTCAGTATCACCACCATGTGAATAGTTTATCTAAGTGTATGTGTTCCCATTTAAACCCTACATTTAAAAGAGATAAATCATTGTATGATTCAAAATTACATGCATATTGTGCAGGTCACTAAAGAGGTATTAACAGAAGATTGCTCATTGAAATAGCATAAAGTACAAGACTACAGCAGTGAGCTCTCTGTATCAGAAAAAGAAATGAACATTCTGTGTTGCGAAAATAACTCCAGGGCATATAATTTGTAAAAAAAATATAGCAATTGTTTTCTGTGGTGTCTACAACTGACTGTTTTGATAGACAATATTAATATAAATATCATAAAATGTACTATAATCATAGCACACTTGTCTATTTTTGATACATCTTTATTTATGTGTTTGTTTTTGCATGCATAGGTGTCACCCAGGCTTTATTGGGATGCGTTGTGAGCATGCAGACCTCTTGGCTGTGGTGGCGACCAACCACAGGCAGCAGACAGTGGCCACCATGTTGGTGATGTGTGTAGTGGGCAGTGTCCTGCTCATGCTGCTTTGCACTCTATTAAAGTAAGTGGCTTAATTTAGACATTCAGTAGAGTGAAAAAATAGTTTTTAATTATTTATATTGCAGAACAGTACTGCGTCTGCTAGGACAAACAACTTTTCTTGTTTAAAAGTCAAGGTTACTGTGTCAGTTCTGCATTTGATTTGAACAGCCAGATAACATGCCTATGTATCTTTGTAAAAATGTTTCTCACATTAGTGGAGTCATGTAAAGGAGAAGGCAGTCAAATGGAGATGAACTGATAACTACATATGACTTCTCTCTAGTTGTTGGTGGAGGAGGGGAGGCTGTAGACGAGGTCACTGCATTTCCTGTTGGTCAGAGAAACCTAATAGCATCATAAAGGGTGGGTCATCCTGCTGCCACTCAGAGACAGGTACTCTGGTTCAATTTCATTAATTTTTTTCTAACTAATGCTGAGTTTACAGTTTGGTTCTCTGTGTTAATAGTGTCATGCAGTAATTCATTATGATCACAAGTGGGGAGCCATCACCACAATGCTGCCTGTGTGTTTGTGTGACACATCCTGCTGTGTGTCTGTTCATGGAGAAATTTTGATGCTGATTTTCCATCTGTTCTCATTCACTTTAAGACCTTCTCTATATTGAAACGGCAAGGTTTTGATTGCAAGTGACTTATGTGACTTTGGTAGTTGCGAGTGGGTATAATGGTTTGTTCTAACTTTTGGGCAGTATTGATCAAGTTTAGCATCACAATATTGTTCAGATATTATTTAAAGTAGAATGATTTAATGATGGTTAACCCAGAAATCACATTTACTAATTTAGCTTCTTTAGTCAAACACTAGAACTAAGTAAATAGCCCAATTCTTTCCATTAAAATACATCACCAACACTTATCTTGATGTTGACATGCATCCAGGTCTAAAATAAGGTCTCACAGACTAGTTACTAGTCTTGCACAGTACTGTGAATATTTACCAAGCCTGACACTGTATTAGTGTTGTGGGCCACCAAAACAAGTGTGCTAGCAGAGATGAGACCAAATACTGTTGGCTTTTAAGTCAAGAGTGAATTATTTCAGACAACTTGAGCTCTTGATGCAAAAAAAGCTACCAAAATGATGCTTGGTACTTCAAAAATACAGTAAAATATGTTTATTCCAGCATTTTTCTAACATGTTTCCATCTTGTTGTGGCTGGAAATAGTTAGATAAAAACATAGAATTCAGCAAAAGTAGATCAATGATCGACGTCCCTTGTGTATGGAAACCTACTATGACCTACAGTTTATGTCAAATGTTGTGGACAGTCTGTAGAGGTGATGTTTGAGCTTTTTGAATCCAATTGTTGAGATGACTGTCATGTTGTCTGTGGAGGAAATGGAAAAACTCCAGCTGTAATTATGCAGTTAGAAATGGAATCGTTGGAATTTTGGTCAGACAGAACATCCAGTTAGCATCACCAGTCTAGTCACAGCACAACTTGTTTATGGGCTATGACAAACGTTTAATCAGATTTGTCAACAGGAGGGTTGCACATATTTGTCAGTATTGTCGTACAATTGTCAGGCAGCATTTGGGGCAGAGTTGCCATAGTGATGTTCTGATACGTTTGCACTTGACTTAAAAATGGTTTGCTTTTATTTTATTTATTTTATTGCAGAAGTGGGGGACTCGAGTCTCATGACTTGACTCGAGTTGCAATTTTGAAGACTTGAGACTTGCTTGAGTAACGCTGGTAAAAGACTCGACTTGACTTTGACTTGAGACTTGACTTAGACTTGAGACAGATGTTTCGAAAAGACTTTAAATTTAAATATATGCATTTTAAAAACAAAGTTAGATTACTTTAGAAGATTTTATTTTGATCGGCTGATTTTACCGTGCATGCAGCACATGGAACGCTAAACAGCAGCATGCAGAAGGCTAAACAGCAATAATGAGCTGTTGTAGCACATGGAGCGAGGAGGAGATCAAATGTTTAATATAATTTTGGTCTGATGAACATGTTAACAGTCAGCTTGAAAACGAACTAAAATACTGAAACGTGCAGCTTATTTTCTGAGATAATGAGAGAGAAAGGATATAACAGGATGACAGAGCAAACTAAACTAATGAAACTGCAGCAGTGGTATATAAAAGTATTTAAACACGTCAGACGCATGTCCTTCTACAAACCAATCAGTGTCGAGTGTAGGAAGACGCAAACCACGTAACTGATGACAGTACATGGGCGTGTCATAATAAAAGTCCTTGGTGCGTTCGCAAAAAATGCAGTGTGAAAACAAACCTAACCGGACCTAATGTATACAAAATACCAAACACAAAATGTTTACAATTTTTTTTTTTTTTTTTTCACATGCTATTGTTATTTTGTTCTGTTTGTATCTACACTGCCTAGCAACCTTGACATCTACCATATGTAAAGATTGCTTAAATTTGAAAGTTATGCTAAAGTTAAATATTTCTTTAATGTTGTGGCAGAGATGCTTGCTAGTGTGGATATGAACTGGACAAAATAGCATGAATAGTATGTGGCATACTAAAAACATTTTATGAATGTTTTCATGGTTTCATGTAATGTTTGTAATATTAACATTTCAGACATTGTTTTCATAGATAACAGGTTTACATTTCAGGCAATATGTTTTATTTATTTTTATGTACTTATTTTTATTTGATCTACTATTTAGTTAACGATGCAATACTTTTTTGTGCTAAGAAATGTTCATTAAGAAGCACCTTCAAGAGATGTATTAATAGGTTATGGAGAAATGGCGTGACCCTCTTGATGGGGGAAGTAAGCCATTAAGTAAGTTATGTAATTGTATGTTTGAGGTATATTCAATGTTTAATAGGTTTAGTTTATGTTGAAATAAAACTCTAGTTGTATATGACCATCTATATTGATTTAAATGTGGAAAATGGGGTAGATCAGACCATATTTGTATGACTTGACTTGTAACTTGCTTGACTTATAGCAGGGACTCGACTTGACTTGCTTGGTTCTCACCACAGTGACTTGGGACTTGCTTGAGACTTGCATATGAGGGACTTACTCCCACCTCTGTTTTATTGTCATTTTAACACTTCCCATTTCTTTTGTTCCTTTTATACAACTAACCACCATTCGCATCAGAAAATGTTCCTTATGTACGAAGTACCTTATTGTGAATTGCCTTGGTGAGATTCTCATTTTGTCCCATGTGTTCTAGTCTCTACATGATTCACTTATTTTAAGACCATCTCCATTTTTGTCAACATCGTTTCAGCACAGCAACAACATTTATATTGTGTGAAATGTTGATAAATGCAAATTACTTGTAATACGATCTTTTTAAATTGACTAACATTAGAAGTCTACAATGTGTTTGCCTTATCCTGTAAAGTTACCATTTGGAGATGAATGGTTTTATTTGGACTGACCAAATGCACAGTTCTGCATGAAATCTTTAAAATAAATTTCTTTTTTTCTGCAGTTGTTTAATATGGACAGTCATCTGTGCTCTTGATGTGGCTTTCTCTACATTTTGTCACCTGAAAACCTAACCCCCCTGGATTATCCCTGGACTAAACCTCAGATCAGCTCCTCAGGTTACAGACTCTCACACCCTATAAGAGAGAATTGTTATGGAAAACCAAACCAACAGATGTGAATTTCAGAAACGTTCATGCTCAGAGCGACTGACCCATCCATCTAGTTTTTGTGGATCATAAAACTAAAAAGATGGAAGACAGTCTGGAACGCAAACATGATGCCCTGGACTACGCTTTTGTACTGATCTTAAGGTCCCTAAGATCCAGAGTCGGGCTCTTGTGGGAAAGGGCGCTAGTGGAGAAGAAATGGACCAACTCCCAAGGGCTGCTAAGCTGGATGTGAATTGTAAGATGAAGATCATGAAAACATTCTTTAAAAACTTCATTTTGTTTAATGATGGTGCTTGAACATTTTTCTAAGACACTAAGGATAGCGTTCTTTTAGACAGAAGAAGAGGACCCCGTAACATTCTCAGCTGATTTTGTCTTTTAAATCACAGCTTGGGGATAAGAAATGATGGGTGTGACACATTCACAAAATGCATTTTAGTTTTAAATGTAGTTTTTATTTACAAGCATGTCACACATGAGGCCACTAATGAAGAATGGGAGAGCTGATCGCAACTAAATTGAGGTATGTGTGCAAGATTATAAGAATGTTTAGATCAGTATAGTGTGCTTAAAAATATTTATACACAGTATGAAGACTAAAGTGAACTTTCCTTTAAACCTTTGCCAATTATTTTACCTGATATTCTTCTAGTGTGTGATACAGTCATTATATGAAATGTTTCAATATTAATATCAACATTTACAAGACAATGACAGGCTTTTGAGGGAAGACTTAATTTGCTCAAATTTTTGAATTCATATGTATTTTATGCTTATGTTTTCTGGAGGGGTTTTTTGCACTTAAATTATTCAGATTCCATTTTATGACATCAGTATACAAACTTTGAGAGAGCATTGTTTCAAGGCTGTGTCAACACTAAACAACAAAACCAGAATCCATAGCTGATGTCAACTCGCAATACAGACCTGCATGTTCACATTGTAAATGTTCTGTATGCAGCATTTATGGTCACAAGCTTTCACACATTTCACAGTTCACTCTTGCAATGCAATCAAGTGTTTGACATGCACTTTCAAAACTGCACTCTTAGCCTAATGATATTAGGTAAGGCAAATGGCTCAGGTATATTTAGATCTGCTGTTTCTTAGACGGCACACCCAAAATCCATTCAACCAATATGGACATGCCCAGGCCTTAGGAGAACCTGGTTTAGATTTGGGCATGTGGAAAGAGTGCAGAATGTATTGCAATACATTTCACTCTAAATTGCACAGATTCACTTGTTCACTACTTACTACCTATTTAAAGTCCACATGCATGCTCACACCCAACCCTCCATTGCACAAATTCACAATTTATTTATCTCCAATGTATTAAGAAGCTTTTAGAGCATTTTTAAAACTTTGTTTAACATTGTACACATCTTATTTATCCTCAAGCCCTTTTGTCATTGCTCTTATGTAAATCTACGATGACTAAATGAATGGTGATTGGCAGAGAGGAGAGGGGGAATAGAGGCACATATAAAATGGCACACAAGGGTCCTATACAGTCAACACCTTCTTCTGAGGTACTGCCAATGTCATAACATTAGAAAAATTGTGACTGCTAGAAGTTTAAATGGACACAAGTGGTAATTATGCTTGATCACTATTGTCATATTGGTGGGAAATTGATGTGCACTGAACTGCATTGATATGAGAGAGCTGAGCACTTTAGACAAAAGATTCCACTATTAAAAAATCCCCTGAATTGCCTTATTTGTCAAAGAGAGAGAGAAATTCAAGCTAATGGCTCTAATTAACACTGATATTTTATTTATATCTGTTGATTAGGTGGTACTCAACTAAGCTGCATATGTTATGTTTAATCCTATGAAATACAGGAAAATGCATTAGATTGCTTAGAATGAAAGTGCTTGTAAAAATGAAAACAAATAATTAATTGTGCTGGGAGATACATGTTTGCATTTCCTATAAGTCTGTTTTGTGGGATGTTTAATATGTTGAGATATCGAATTGTAGTTGATCAAGACAAGTTTGCGCTTCAGAATCCTAGTCAACATGTCAATTGCAAAAATCTCATGTTTCTGTAATTTATTGTAATTAACACAACACTTTAATGGAAGTAATCTAGTAAAAGTAACAATCCTGGAATGAACTTCCAATCATAATGTGACCAAAGATCTGACACTCATAGACTACTCAGAGTCTCCAGTCTTGTACAATATGTTGATGTTGAGTTTTCTACTCTTGCTTTGCTCAGATTTATGAACATAAAGGCATGCTGTGCTGTCAATTAGCTTGTTAGAAAGAATGTTTGTCTGTGTGCTTTTCACTGTATATATACAGTAATATGTCCTGTATCGACATACAATTGTATTATATGCATTTTTTCCATACCAGAGGAGATGAGCATTGTTAATAGTGTACAGCAGTATCACTTGGAGTTATTAACTGTGCTTGTAACCTTCACTGGATATGTGATCACCAGAGGTAAAAGAAGCTGGTTGAGTTTGTTCAATGATCAGCTGCATCATGCATCTGTCTTCCTGACCACTTTATGTATGCATATATATTTGTTTTTCAAAAAAGGATAAAAAAAAATGCTGAATATCTTTGTGGTGTTCTTTTTCCATGCTAAAAACAAGCCGATCTTGTTTAACCTTTTTTCATGCCTTTTTATGTTCTTTTAGTTGTCTTGATAGTTTTTCAGCTTTTGTTGGCCCGTAAGGTTTTTTTTTTTTTTTTTTTTTTTTTTTTTTTTTTTTTTTTAAAACCCCAAGTCACTTTTAAAAATTCTGTTCATTTATTGCCTTGATACACTGAATATTTTAAGAGCAAGCCAAATGGAAATCTGAAAACTAAAAAACAGAAATCCTCAGGCATACTCAAACAAAGCGTGTGCAACTAGAGTGCTCTTTTTGCTGAGGGTAATGTTCAAGTCCTTTTATTTACTTCATGCCTATTTATTTATTTGTTTGTGCTCCTGCCCTCTTTTGTGAGCTGTGGAATAGCCCCTAGACGTTAGGGTGAAGCCTTGAGTGATCGCACAATACCGCATGCATGCAAGGCAGTTTCTGAAAGAGTTGGTTGGTTTCTTTTGGCTTTGGTGGCTTTCACGCTTCTTGTTGGCTTATTTAGATCTTGATTGATCTAGCAAAAATATATAATTGGCCTAAAAATGTTATATCTAGTACAGATCTCTAAATTATTAAAAAGGATTTCCACACCTTCAAATCTCATTTACAACAGTGATTTAAAGGGGCATCCTGGCCAAAAAACAAGGATGAAATACTGTTATCAGTTATGTGACATTCTATCGCAAAGCACTTCGTGCCTCGTTCTTATGAATTTTACAGAGGAGGTTTTACAAAGAGGGATTTCTAAGTTACCCAGATAGCTTAAGTCCTCTGTTGAGGACTGTATGTCCAATGGAAATTTCCTGCTGCTCTTTTTTCATTAGACAAGTAGGAGTTTGGGTTTAGTTTACATGGGTGAACTGAGAAATTCTGCTTTGTGAATCTCCAGAATTCACTATTTTGTGTCTGTTGTGGTTTTCATCAGTGTTCTCTTACTGCAATAACCAGCATTCATTCATTCAGTCATTATCACACCCGCTTATTCCTTATCAGGGTCGCGGTTAGTCCCTTACCCTCTCACTGGGCGCAGGGCATTACATTAATCAACTAAGCCCAGGACAGGGCGCCAATCCATTGCTGGGTGACACACACACACACACACACACACACACACACACACACACACATATGTACCCACGGACAATTTAGATTACCCAATTCACCTGATCCCCATGTTTTTGGACTGTGGGAGGAAACCGGAGCCCCCGGAGGAAACCGACGCCGACACGGGGAGAACATGGAAACTCCGCTCAGATGGGGACTCGAACCCAAGACCCCAGCGCTGAGAGGCGAACGTGCTAACCACTAAGCTCACTCAGATCCAGTGATGCAGAGACTGTTATTAGATGAGATGTAATTATGTAGCTTCTTAGCAGTAATTCTAATTAGTTATTTGCAATCCATAGTCATGTTCCCGCCATAAAGCACATGTGTCTATCACGTGCTCACTTCATCCATCATTGAGATGCAATCCACCTTCATATGCCCACTTCAGAATTCCTCTCACCTTCAATCTGCATCATTAGAAGGGGGCTTTAAAGGTACGATGTATGATTCTGGAGAATGACTGTTGATATTTGAGTCAGCTGCAAAACAAACACACCCCTCCCTTCAGTGCTCCTGCAGAAGCTCCACTCCTAAAATCCATGAACGAGAATTGCCAAGGTAACACTGACCTTGCAGATCAACAGAAATATAGAGAGAACGTTGTCCATCACGGCAAGTACAAACCGGATTCCAAAAAAGTTGGGACACTAAACAAATTGTGAATAAAAACTGAATGCAATGATGTGGAGATGCCAACATCTAATATTT
>BRDA01028680.1:0-21086 GCA_036984385.1 Crenuchus spilurus | reverse complement strand
TGAGGAAGATGAGCCGAATTTGAGTCCGTCTTTGTCAATAATCCATTTACATTTATAATGCATTCACAAGTTATCCCTTATACAATTAACTCACCCAAGGAAAATGATATAGATTGAGTCAGCTCATTAAAGCACATACATTACCATCTATTACCATCCATACATAATCATGCGTACCGCTTTGTCCTGACTTTGGGCCCCCAAAAGCCAGCGTTTTTTTAAATGGGTTAAAAGCTCCACAGAAAGAGCAGAGACTTCCCAGTTAAAAGCCACAGCAATAATAGGTCCCCTGTGGGGAGGCGAGAGAGGCTTCACTCATGACAAAAGGGTCATCATTCAAGCATATATTTAAATCTTCCATCAGCAGACCGCTGTCATGTTGTTTGACAGAGTTTGGGAGTTTGGAGGAGTCTGGCAGTGCTAAGAGAGGAAAATGCGAGACTGCAGAGAGCAGAGTTGAGATGACTTGGGGTGAATGGATCCACACTAGCAGCATCAACTTAAGCAAATACAAGTGCTCTCTGTCCATCTTTCAATTAGTCAGTAGAGGTGCAGCTGGCATGTGCACACAGCTGTCTAATGCAGGCCATTATTCTGGGTAAACCGCTGTGTCTGCTTTGCCTCTGTTTGGATTAGAGGCCTTTCTGAGTGTAGATTCTTCAGGCTGGGGTAATGCACCACTTTAGTGAAAATGTTAACAACGTTTCTTCTGTTCTGCTAGATTAAGACTTTCCCCCCTTTTACCCACACCTCTGTCACCTTGGGGTCATCTTTGGTCATTAAAAACTGTGCTTATAATCTACCAAGTAACACATCTCTACCAGCATTGGCAATAAAAAAGGGAGATTTTCCAGAGCAAAATGGGGTTCCCAGGTGGCAAACGTCAGTCTAAGGTGGGGGTGTCCTCAAAGGTGAATGTCAGGCCTGGAAGGGTGTTCCTAGTATCAAATGTCTCTCTCAGGGTGGGGTAACGCCAGAGACAAATGTCAGTCTGAAGGAGGGGTGTCCCCAGGTGGCAAACATCAGTCTAAGGTGGGGGTGTCCTCAGTGAAAAATGTCAGTCCTAGAAAAGTGTCACTGGTGTCCAATGTCCCTAGTGAAGTGATGATACACCAGTCTGAGGGAATGGTGTCCCCAAGGACAAACATCAGTCAGAGGGAGTGGTGTCCCAATTGCCAGTCAGAGGGAGTGGTGTCCCCAAGGACGAATGCCAGTCAGAGGGAGTGGTGTCCCCAAGGATGAGGGAACATCTGAGGGGGGCATCCTAGGGGATGGAGGGCAGGCGATTGGTGAAGGAGCTGCTGGCAAACATCAATCCAAGGTGGGGGTGTCCTCAATGGTGAATGTCAGTCCTGGAAGGGAGTCCCTGCTGACCACTGTTAGTCTGAGGGGTGTCCCCAGGGACAAATGCCAGTCTGAGAGGGGTGTCCCCTGAGGTGAATCAAGGATGAAGTACAGATGATCAGTCCAGGGTGGGGAGGTGGTTCTCTGACAAACCTACCTAGTCCAGGTGGAGAGCAGCCACACTTTACTTTCACTTTCAAAAAATATTTGCCACTTGTGTTTAAACATTCGCAAACTGGGAGCCAAATTTCATCCCTTAATGTCACTCCTGAGTACAACTGTGCTCGCCTCTGTCTATGGGTTGGGCTGCCACACATACACTGTATCACCCAGAAACACTCATTTGAAGTGTATCATTATGAACCATAGTTAACCAATTAGGCTTTGTTAATTTGTTAATGTTTACAGTTCACAGTAAGTCATCCTGCACCCTAAACCACATTGAGTAGTCTAGATGATGTTAATTAAGATCTCAAAGCAGTTTGAGAGAAGTTGTGTCAATGTTTTTCTACTATAATGACAGGACTATTTAGGTGCCTATTGAGATCTACTGCTTATTAACAATGTTAGCTTATGAAGAGAAAGTTAAGATGTGACATTTGGACTCATTCGTCCTTTGTCCAAACATTCTTTGACTGCTCTAATATGATTGGCAGCTGTTCAACTGGTCTTGAATCAGTTCTCCCACATCACTCCACTGCTGCGTTCACTTCATTGGACTCCTGTACAGTAGATGCTCACATCAGATTCAAAACCCTAATGCTTGCCTACAAAGCAAAAAATGGACCAGCACCTCTTCACATAATGGCAATGATCAAGTCTTGAGTCGCTCTTCGAGCCCTTTGAGCCTCCAGTACATCTCGGCTTGACCCGCCATCCTTCAAGACATGTGAAAGACTGGCATCAACACTCTTCTCTGTCCGAGCACCAAAGTGGTGAACAAACTCCCACTAGTTGTTCAAACAGCAGAGTCCCTCACAGACTTCACACACAGACTGAAGAGCATCTCTGTGTGGAGCACTTAAGCAGCACTAGTTTAAACTCTTATTGTAATACATTGTAAAGCTCTTATATTGTGTATAATTGTGTGTCTTTCTAGGTATTAGTGATGGTTTAGTTCTAACAGTGTCTGAACTGAAGAGTAGTTTGTCGCTCTGGATAAGAGCGTCTGCCAAATGCTGTAAATGTGTAGATTAGATAAGATTTGTTGTGTAAATTACATTTTTTTTTGGCCAAACTTTTAAAGGTCATCGTCCTTGACAGATAAAGTAGTAAATTCTATTAAAAAAATAAAATAAACATGAATACTTCCAGGTTTTGGATTTGGAGAAAGATAGTAGGCCTTCGTTATGTGTAAATGTCAACCTTTCCAAAGAGTAAGACTACCATTCTAGGTTCATATTGTCCTTCAGAGCTAAGCTGAGAGATAAACGTATCACCGCACTGTTAACCCATTTCACCAAAGTGTAGTGCGGTTAGAAAGGTCTCTGAGTGTACATCTCTCAGCCAGGCTGTGCACAGACATGTGAAGTCTTGAAGGAAGCGTTTGTCTTGCTAATGGAAGGCAGACAAAACATTTTCTTTGCTCGATAGCATCTGTTTGCAGGACGGCCCCGTCTTAAATGGATATGAAGAGCCAAAGCGAAGGCCTGGAATGGAGGGGAGGCAGAACGTGACACATTTCAGACAAGTGCTAATGAATGTAAACACGGCGGCGATAAAAGCGGCACGGCGCAGGCACGGCCGGGTCTGTGGAGAGGGCACTTTAAACCGTTTCTCAAGCGTCTCCCGCCTGACACATTAGCCTTATCGCATTCATCACGGCAGACTCGGCGTGAAAACAAGCCGACGGACGAGTGCAGCCCCAGAAATGGGAAAGAAAGAGCTCACGCTGAGGACATGAAGGATGGTATTTTCGCCGTGTGAAGGTGAAGGACAGTCTTTCTCGCTCCTCTCATCACTGTAATGAAATCATTTAGGCCTGCTAAAGAGATCTGTGATTTCTCCACATTGATCAACAGCCCTGTGACTCAGTTTAGCTCAGCAGGAAGTCTGATTTAGATCACAACATGATGTGCTCACAAGGCAAATGAAGACTCATGACAAATGAAGTTAGTTAGATTAGTTTTTCCATCTGTAGCTTAAGTGTAATCAGGAAATTAACAAGCTTTCTTTTAGATTTATTCAGATCAGGAGGTAACTTGTGGCCACTACATGGCTTATATATATATATATATTCACACCTCGGCCTTTAGTAATGCTCCATCTGAATCAATCTACCCCTCAGAAACTATTTTATGGTTTACATTTAATATGCAGAAATACAGTATAAGGAGTCACTGCATCACAGACAGATAACTCCTGTAGACTTAATAAATGCCTCTATTGAATAAACAAACCAGGGGTGGACAAGTCTCCTACTGCAGCTACAGCCGCGACACACATAAAAACATCAATAATAACCTCATAAACTTGCAATATTATTTTGGAAAATAGCAACATTTCACTCACCAAAAAATGTGAATATTTGTAAACAAAATCCGTCCTCTCTTTCCTCAAAACAGTACAATTACTCTGTTGTACAGATTATCTGTGCGCTTAAGTTCCATCAAGAAGTCCTTTCCTATCACCACCAAAGCTAATGCTAACTAGATTGACTCTCCAATCAACGGGTCTGAATATGGTGACATTGCCAGATGCCTGCTAGAGGGCCCTGGTGACACCAACTCAAAATCTGATTGGTTGAAGCAGTTTAATCAACATTTATTTTGTGTTAAGAGAGCCTGCAAAATGGATTGTGAAGGCCTCGGGCAGTCTTCTTTGACATTGACCCTGTCTGGTAACAAATGATGGCTGAAATGTGATTGGTTAAATGCTTTAATATGAAAATACATGTCTGGAAACAGCACAACCATCGGAAAAGCTATAAAAGGAAGACCATTTGGAATTATTTAATAAGTATTCATGGACAAAATATAATTAACATCAGTTTGTGATTCAGATATTTCTGAGGCTATCAGAGAAGGCCTTGCAGGTCCTGATGGCCCACCATTGATATATTCCAATATAATACAATTACACATTGTGTGTTTAAGGTGGTAGTACTTTCAGGCTCCTACAGATGGCGCTGCAGAAGGATGATCAAGCTATAAAACCTGCAGGGTGTGTGATGGGATGGTGTCTCATTTGATGTGTGGAAAATGTGTCACAAAACAGATGTTAATATGAAATGAGTGACTGTATTTGGACGCCAAAGGCCAGAGTTTGTCCATGATGATGGTTTATGCTCTGCTACAACTGGCTGGTGTGCTCACTTATTTATCCATGCAACCCTGTCACATGACATCTGGTCATCATTTTCTGATATGGCTGTGTATTTACATTATTAGGCCTAAATATGCTGAACTGGTGCAGAAAACATTTTAGACGGATGCCAGATTTTGACAAAAGTACCTTTCATTCTATAAAAAACATGATAGCACCGTCCTTGACTTTTTTCTTCATTCTTGATTTATTGGTCAGCGGGAATTTAAAGCTTCCTTTCCGAGGTCAGCGCTGTTTTCTTTCGCTGAAGGAAACCATCCTGAATGGTTGCGGCCTCACAGTCTGAGAGATGTCAAACAAACTCCATGGCATTTTATTTACATAATTAGACCTTAACTCCATGCTAAATGGGCCCTGTAGTTTGACCTTTTGGCCTCTGTAGGCCCTCATTTGTCAGGCCACACAGCATTGGGGTGTGAAGTGGTCAGCCCACCGCCAGTCCAGTCCAATCCATCTCTGACAGGGGGCTTGGTGGTGGGTTTCTAGCCCCTTCCGGCCGGAGGTTAAGCCTGCCCTGGACCCCCCCTGCATCCGTCTCGGGCTTGGACAGCGTCAAAGGTCCGCTGTCCCTGGCAACAGCTGAGCTGACCGCATTTCCTCCAGGGGGTGCCTGGCCTTTTCCTGCAGGTCCACACCAGCCTACCCCTCCCCAGGAAAAGAAAATATGCAGCCCTATGCTGAAAGCACAGTCTGATGAAAGGTTTGGGACACCTGAGCTTCAAAACTCCATTTGGCATTTGTTCCTGAACTGTTTAAAATCATGCTTTGCTGTCCAGGAAATAATTAAGGACAAGGGTTTGCCTTCATATGTCGGTGGGATTCAGGAAACCAGGACTTCGGCCATTCAGATTGAGTATTTGGATAACCCCGACTCATAAACGAGAACTGCTCAATCTGTATGCTTCGTAACTCAAGCAAATATTGGACTAGACAAGAGGTTTCATCAGCTTCTCTTTCCTTTCCCGGCCTCGTCCTCACAATTACATGGAAAGGGAGGGAGCTGATTGCTCATTTCCTGCCGTGTCAATCAGGCAGCGATGACTGAGATTGCCCCATGGTGACCTGTCAGCACGTTCACTCAAGTGTTCCACGCACACTGGCCTGACGGACTCCCCCTCGTCTCTCTGGGGAAGCCGTTTCTCATGCCCTCTCGGTAAACATAACATACAATGCCGACATCTTGCGGGACCACCTATGGAGAAGAGACAAGCGGGCACTGACAGCGTCTTTCATTTCTGTTTGGACAACGTCAGCCAAGAATAAGCAGAAGTGGATATGATAGCGATCCTTCATATGGGCCCAACGCTGAAAGACAAATAAAGAGCCGCAGGACAGAGACAGACAGTAGCTCTGCTGTAGGCCCTGCAGTGACATGTGGAGCGCAAGGTCAAATCAACTAGAAAACTCAGATGAGCTAAATGAATCAGATTTTACATATTCTGACACCTCCTTGTATCTACATTGTCCGTTTGAGCTCCACTGACCATAAAGGTGTACTGACTGTAGTCCATCTGTTCTTCAATAGTCAGGACCCCCACAGAGCAGGTAGATCATTCTCAGCACTGCAGTGACACTGATGTGGTGGTGGTGTATTGAATTGTGTTCACCGCAGAGCTGTTGATGTTGTTAAACACCTCAGTGTCTCTACTGGATTGAAAATAGTGCACCAACCAGCCAACAGCATCAGGACTAGAGGACCAACACAAACAGAGCTGAGCAACTGGCTCCGACTTTACATCTACAAGGTGGACCAACAAGGTATTTGTGTCTAATAGAGTGGACACAGCTTTTAACACTAACACACCACCACCACATCAGTGTCACTGAGAATGATCCACCAGGTCTGTGGTGGTCCTGACCATTGAAGAACATGATGGAAGGCATCTGTACCTCTATCTCTCTCTATTTCTCTCTAAGTCTCTGTCTCTATCTATCTATCTATCTATCTATCTGTACCTCTCTCTACCCTTTTCTCTCTTTCTATCTATTGATCTGTACCTCTCTCTCTCTCTCTCTCTCTCTCTCTCTCTCTCTATCTGTACCTTGCTCTACCTTTCTCTCTATCTATCGATCTGTACCTCTCTCTAAATTTCTATCTATCTATCTATCTATCTATCTATCTATCTATCTATCTATCTATCTATCTATCTATCTATCTATCTATCTATCTATCCACCTCTTTCTTCCTCGCTCTATGTCTCACTAACTTTCATTCAGTATATAGAGACACAGTACATATACTGTATATCCTCGTCTCTCAGATTAATATCACTGCTGTATGTAAGGGCCAATAAACAAAACTACATAAAACACGTCTGTAGAGTAACAGAGACTGATACAGAGTTCTTTGAACCTCTGAAGGTTAACAAATGATTCTGCTGTAGGCACCGTCTCTCCGCACTAGTTTTGACGTTGATGTGTTTTTGTTAAATCTCGTCTTCACAGACTGTAAATAAATAAATAAATGTTACAACATCAGTGAGGCATCACATTATTGATAAAGAAAAGTAGATTAAGCACCTGAAATGCCAGTCTCTCAGGGACTGTGGGAAAGGGGTTACAGAACGCTCTAGATTTGAGGAGGGGCAGCAGGATGGGGGTCTGACTGAATCTGTAAAAAACACTTGGCCCAACTACAATTAGCCAGTGACAAGTCTCGTCCAATACCACCAGAAATCACACACACACACACACACACACACACACACACACACACACACACACACACACACATATTACCAAACACATAGAACAGAGTAGAAACCACTTACCAACACTCTAGCAACCACTTTGCATCACTGTTGCAACCATGTAGCAACTATATTACAACCATGTGTCAACCATGTTTCAACAACTTAGCAACCACATAGCAACAGCCTAGCAACCACGTATAAACCATGTCCAAACCATGCTGCAACCATATAGCAATAACTTAGCAATCATTAGTTAGGGATTAATGAGTTGATGTTTGTTATCACTGACCCACTAAAGCTGCTTTGTGACATCAGTTGTAAAAAACGCTTTATAAATAAATTTGATTTGATTTGATTTAGCTTCACAGGCTTTTTTTTAAATACCTTTTATCATGTGTGCTTTTAGTGTGTAGTTTTTGGATTTGACATCCATCTGTGCTTTTTGGATGATCACGTGTACCAAGAACAGTGTAGTTCACTCTTAAATGACCATTTTTAAAAGGTTTGTTCATTGGGATATTTTTGTTACTGTGCCTTTAAGACTGGATCTGCCATTAGCAATTATTTTAGCAATCAATTATTCAGTAAATGTAATTAATTTAAATACTTTGGCTTTATTAAAGAGCAATAGTAAAAGTACAAAAGAGAAATTCAGATGGGACTCTTAAAATGAAAAACTTTGTTGTTTTTAGAAAAACAACATTGTTTTTACTGCTTGAGCACAAAATAATCAGTCAAAAAGAAACAATTTTATTCCATTGAGGTGGGTATTTTTGTGAATCATAGGTACTTTTTCTCCATTTTGTAATCCACAGCATTAAGTTTTAAGCTTAAAGCATTAAGCATTAGCTGTGTGAGGGCGCCGTGCGACAGTAATAGCGGTCTGTGTGGAAACACAGTAAGCTGTAAATGGTTCCATGGATCAAACAAAACCTTTGGATTAGATTAAATTTACAGGGCATCTTTGGGTAGTTTTTCCTTTAACAGTGGCTCGTCTGTGATTTTATTTGTTTGTGTTTTTCCCCCGAGAAAAAAATTTCTCCTGAATTTAGGAGAACTTTTAGCTAAACTAAGAAATGTGAACTTTTTTTACAGTGTTGGCTAAAATGACTACAATGGCTGAATTGGGTCACATTTTGTTATTTTGATATTTCACCACTGTTCCCTCAAACCCCGGCCATTCCTCACCACCACCACAGGATTGAAGAGGAGAAACACTGGCCTGTGTTCATCCACTTGACATCCGATACGCAGCAAATGCCAACAGCTGCCGCCTGCTTAACTAAGCTTTCAGCAGCAAGAATCACAGCGCCTTTGTCTTATTCCACCATCCCAATACAATGTGAGCGGCAGCAGTGTGGCCACCACACACACATCCTACAGAACACATTCCTCCTCCGCACAGTCAGCGTGTAGAATGCAGTGTATCCCCCAGGGCTTGGAAACGAGCGTTCGGCCTGTCAGTTTGAACTCGCCATCAATTTGCACTCAAATAGAGCCCTCCAGGAGCAGTAAGCAGGACAATTTCTGCCTCTTCATTCACTTCATTTCATTATTTTGCCCCCTCGTCTCACAAATATATTCTCATTCCACACTCCACACACCACCATAGCTCAGAGGCCTCTCCTCACTGCTTTGAATGGCGATCACACTTTAGCCCTACAAGACTCATATAAGGCGTGACACCTCAGCAGTGGCCAATTTACAGCCACATCTTGTGAGAGCAGATCAAAAATAAGCCTCATTTCTTTATATTCGAAACATGGCCAAGGCTGGGAAGGCAGGACCTGTGTTATGCTGATATACACACTGGCAATTTAATGCTCGGAAACCTCTCCAAACCTTTTAGCTCATCATTTATTTATTAGGGCTTGTTTGCCTTGTCAAACTGTGGCCTTGCTTCTGGTGCCAGAGTGCGCACCCCCCATCTACATTTCTGCATCTCGCAAGGCTAACCTGTATTAATATTTCACATAAGCAAGGCAAACAGGCCTCCACACCCAGCGCCTGACTGGCTCAGAATATCATCCCTCATTCAGGTTATTGATGCTTTCCCTACAGCAGGGCTTGTTGATGCCAAAAATGCACAACGGCAAATGTTTGTCCATCAATTTTGCAGTTTAATTGAATAATTCTTGTTTTATTCAGAAAGGCTCCGGGCTGCTCGTGCCAGGCACCTGCGTACCCTGCCATGAATTAAACATAAACACGGGGTGAAGTCGAGTTTCCAGGCCTAAATTATAATTCTGAAGTTTAGCATAAGTTTAGGGCTAGCCTTGGGCTTGTGGTTGCAGAAACGGTCAGTCAGGAGGTCAACGGTTCAATCTTCTGAACCAAGGACACAGTTGAAGTGGTCTTCAGCAAGGCACCTAATGCCTAGCTGCTCCCCAGGGTGCCCATAATAGCCTATGTGCACTAATCTACACTAATTTGTATAATGGACAAAGAAAAGCATAAAATTCCTTCAATAGCACTTGTCTAGACACTCAAAGCCAGTGGCAGCTGGCCAATACAGGGCTCTGGGATGCCACCTTTCATGGGGGAAATATTTCATTTTTTAATGAACATGTTTAAAGTAATCAATAGCTGTGTATTTTAAGTCTGTATGTGCTGTAATATATCAAATATTTTGGAGGGAAATGAGCTTCCTGGTTCCTGCTCTCTCTTCTGAGGCAACAGAAATATCACCCAGTCAGAGAAGCAGCAGCCAATCACTGACCTGCTGACACAAGATATGTGCATAGCAACATAAATTAAGCCAATCAGTGTCAGAAAATCTTGCTTAAAGGGCTTCATTTACTACCCCCAGCAGAGTCGGTCAATGGTTTTAGGGACATTTGATGTTTTTGATGTAATACATGTCTCTAGAAATGCTAACATTTACCCATAATAGTGTTTTTGCTTATTTAATTGAATATGTTTGTGAACCAGACTGAATATGACTCAAACAGCCACCGCTGCTCAAAGCTCTTTGACATTTGGGACAGACATTATAGGGTCTCTTCAGCCATCACCAGTTGTGAGTATCAATTTGCAGCTGGTCCGCACCACAACTCTCATGACAATGGGACACTGGGATTCACACAGCGCCTCCTGTTGTCCACCAACACACACAAGCTTTTTATTGGAGGTCTCCCATCCAAGTAATAATCAGACCCAGACCTGCTTAGCCTCAGATAATTTGAATGTAATGTTGTGCAGGTTCTGTAGCTGCTGGTGTTGGTACTGGAATTCTTTATGCCAGAATTGATCTCAAACAACACCAGTGGTGGAGCTGTGATTTTACACTGGGGGGCAAAGCTTGGTAGCAGCCCCAGGATGAATAAAAGATGCTGAGAATGAAACTTTTATTGAAAAATAAGTTCATATATTTCTGCTAGACAGATAACATTTGCAATCATTCTCAAACCCCCCCCAAATATCTACCATCCTCTCATTTGGGGTCCTGATTGGAGCTGGTCTTTCTGGTCATTGGACGTATTGGTTGAATTAACGGTTAAGCTGGGGGCCGATGCTGTGCTAATCGTACGTCTTTTCAATGGTCATAATTGCTACCTTTGCACTCACAATGCCCACAGAGGAAGCATGGCTTTCATTCAGCATGAACCAAAGCAAACAAAACACTGCTTTTCTTTTTCTACCGCTGAGCCCATTTTGTTCAGAGAGGAAATCTATCTTTGTACGCCGCCTTCGTCAGGGTGGGTCAACCCCCAGGTCTAATGTTCACACCATTCAGTGCAGCGAGGGAGTCCTACAAGCTAAGCAATGGGATTTGGGCATATTTTGTGGTAAACCACAGGGAGGAAATAACCACAGCTTGCTGCATTATTGAAGCACTTGTCTTAATCAAACTTCGCATTGTGATTCTGTGGATAGGAAGAGATGGATTATCTCGTTCTCGGAATGGCCTCGCTGATCCCAGCTGTAGCTGAGAAAACAGACTGAACTCTCCTTTTCTTAAGTAAAGCAAATAAAGTTAAGATGGTAGCAAGTGTACATGACCGTTTATTATTGACTGGAAAATCACACAGATTACAAACACAGCCGGTGGGCTTTAGGAAGACGAGATAAAGGCAAAGGGTTCAGGTAGGGAAGCCTACATTCTTTTGAAACAGAGCTTGAAAGCCAATATTAGCTCAGGTCGGGTTAAGCAGGAAGCACGGGCAGATCGGTGGAAATATCTTCATCAGTCTATCAGAAAGCTGCGCTATCTGTCAGACACACTAATCCTCCCCATCACAGCTCCGTGACAGGACCGCCATGCTGACTGGCACTGCAGTCTAAACTGCCATCCTGCCTCAGCTTGCAGGCCACACAAAAGCAACCTCATACACATATTATCAGAGTTTCCTCTGTCATAACATTGTCCAAGGTAGAAATGAATTACGCTTCAACACCTCTCCTGCACGAACACCACACATTCAGGGTGAGGCAAGACTTTACAAAGTAACACACTGCAGTAATGTGATTTCACTCTCCTGTAATAAAGTTACATAAACCATTATAGTTAAAACTAGAACAGTGCATTTTCTTCAGAATGATTGCACAGATTTTCAGGCAGTTGCTAGGCTGTTGCTATGTGGTACTGGTGTGGTTGCTACGTGGTTGCTATAGTGTTGGTAAGCGGTTGCTAGGCTATTGCTATGTGTTTGCTAAGTTATTGCTACATGCTTGCTATAATGTTGCTAAGTGCTTGCTATAGCGTTGGTTAATGGTTGCTAGGCTATAGCTATGTGGATTGCTAAGTTATTGCTATATGCTTGCTATAATGTTGCTAAGTGCTTGCTATATAGAGTTGCCACCTTTCAGATTTTGAAATAAGGGACACCCCTGGCTGGGTTGGGGGGGTTTGGGTTTTGAGTGTATGTGGGGGGGGATTCCATTGCTGGTTGAGTTTGGCTTGAATGTTGCACCAATATAATAAAAGGTCTTACACTGTCAGAGAAACATTATAAAGCGGACTAAAATTGCCTTCGGAAGATGCTATTTTTTTCAATCAAGCACCATTTTCAGGTGTATCTTAGCAATACAGACAACACTTTCATTGGTCATGACTCACACCAGTGATGGGCTTTTATGGCTTGGTTTACTTAAAAGACCTCTTTCAGCTCCCAAATCGAAAGACTTTTCTTCCTCTTCTTCTTCTTCTTCTTTTTTTTGGCTGCTTAGCTTAAACTAGTAATAAAATAATGTCAATTCAACAGTGAATGAAATTAAATAAATGTAGAAATGTAAAAACAACTGAAATCATATTTTTTCTAAATTATATATTTACAGTGGTAACCCTACTTACGAGCATCCCTGCTAACGAGTATTCCAGGTAACGAGTTGAGATTTCTGAATATTTTTGTTCCAGGTAACGAGTAAAATTCCAAGTAACGAGTAGCCTAAATTAGTTCAAGTATGCCAACCACTAGGGGCGCAGCGGTCGTAGCATCCCCTAGATGCTAGCGTAGAAGAAGAGGTCAGTCATTACCTTTGACCGCTGTCCAGTGAAAGTGAAAGTGCTAGTGAAAGTGACACAAAGACAGCAAAAGGTAGTGAACAAGAAAGTTACATTTTACTTTTACTGTTCATATGATAAGTGTAACCATGTCATACACGTACGCCCGTCCTCCTGTCCTCCTTAGCCACCAGCCTACACGAGCACCGTCGTCGTCTCGTTTATGTTTTAAAAACCCATATAAACACATTATTTACATATTAAAGTATACTGTATATTGGCCGGCTGACACGGATTAATCAGTTTTACATGTATTCTTATGGGGAAAATGCATCCAGCTAACGAGCAAACCAGCTAACGAGCTCGGCTCCTGCACGGATTAAACTCGTAAGTAGGGTTACCACTGTATATATGTATCTGGCTGCAACATGGTCACATATTTCACAATATCACAAAATGATCATGAATTAATTAAGGAATAGGGCAGAATAAAGTAAAATAAGTAAAATTATGGTTACAATACAGACAGTAGTACATGTATCATGCAAAAGGAAAAATCACATATTCTCCAACACTTTCCATACTGATGACTATATTTCAGTGAATGTTTGTTGTCTGTTTTGGATTTCAAAAGTGAGCCAAATCATTTGTATGCATGGAAATGTAGAAATAGATTCATTTTATAAATGTTCCTATATCCTTTTTCATGACAAACTTTTGTCTGTACAATTACTTGTGTGCAATTATTTATTTAGTCTTTTATATGTGCATTTATTTATTTAAACATGTCATTTTTTGTCATATACAGAGAGTTTTCATCAGAGATAGTTTTTTTTGTAGCTTCTCTTTCTGTGCGCGTGCAATCCTGTGCGAGTTCAACAGAGGCGAAAACGAATCTGCTCGCTCACTTCAGAGTCGACTCTAAGAGCCGTTTCGTTCGCCAAAGACTCGTGTCTCTCTCTCTCTCTCTCTCTCTCTCTCTCTCTCACACACACACACACACACACACACACACACACACACACACACACACAACAGAGAGGGTGAGAGAGAGATCAGCAGATTCACACATATCGTTCTGTCTCAGTTCAACCTTATTTCACCCCCTTTGATAAAAATACGGAACAAAGCGCGTCCCGTATCGGTTCAATACGGAACGTGACTTTTAATGTACAAATACGGAACAATTCCGTATTATACGGGACGGGTGGCAACCCTATTGCTATAGTGTGCATAAATGGTTGCTTGGTTATTGCTATGTGGTTGCTATAGTGTTGGTAAGTGGTTGCTAGGCTATTGCAATGTGTTTGCTAAGTTATTGCTAAATGGTTGCTATAACGTTGCTATAGTGTTGGTAAATGGTTGCTAGGCTATAGCTATGTGGTTGCTAAGTTATTGCTATATGGTTGCTATAGTGTTGGTAAATGGTTGCTAGGCTATTGCTATGTGTTTGCTAAGTTATTGCTAAATGGTTGCTATAACGTTGCTATGTGGTTGCTATAGTGTTGGTAAATGGTTGCTAGGCTATAGCTATGTGGTTGCCTGTTATTGCTATATGGTTGATATAATGTTGGTAAGTGGTTGCTATAGTGTTGATAAATGTTAAGCTAAATGCTGTGGCAATTATTTTAGGCCCAAGATCAGGATTTAGACCTACTCAGGAGTAGGAGGTGCTGTCCTAGAATCAATTTTAGGGAGAGTGGCTTTCATAAAGGTGGAGGAGTCTGACCGGAGATCAGTCTTCAACCAACCCTGCAGCTGTCTGAAGTGTCTGCTTGCAGTTAGGTTGTATTTATGATTATATAGGGTGTCCTGTTTGCTTCTTTACCCAAACAAGCATGAATAACTTTAATAGTAATGAAGATTAATGGTGATTAAATACCTCAGTCTGTGTGTAAAAGACTGACATGTATGATTACAGTGCAGGTAGATGGGTGTTCATATCTGATGTCTAATATCCGTGGCTGTAGGAGTGGAGGCCGGCGCCTGTCCAGCCTCCTGTGGCTACAGTGAGACATTAAAGCCCCCAGTTATCCTCATGGACACAGCACAGGATGCTGGTTATTTTACCCTGACAATAATGTATCAGTGCACAGTACAGGAGGAAGTGTACAGTTTGGAAACAACGTGGTTATTTGTGGATGACCTTTACTGGTGGATGACTGTTCACAACATGGAGCATCAGGTCCAAGTGTGCTTGGATGCAGGACAATTCCATCACACATTATAATGTCTTTTCAGGCACATTTAATCCAAATTTCATCAGCAGATTATTAGCATTAATGCTATTCACGACTGTTTGGTTAAAGAAGCTAATGGGACCCCCTGTAGTTCAATGTAAGACATAGGGGCATATATGTATCAAAAGAATGAATGTATGTGCGTAAATGCCTGGTAAACACAGCTCAAATGCTATCAGAACACAGATACATCATTATGATTTGCTTCCTCCGTATAATGAGCTAGGATTACCGCATTTGCAAGAAAATATTTATGCGGTTATTTCATCTCAGACACAAAACAATGACCCTGGGAGGAATCTCAGAAAGCGTCGAGGCGAGAGGCAGCCCGTGTGACCGCCGTTTGGCCGCGACACGGTTTATTCTCATTAAATTCAGCTTTGCGGTCCCCATTGTTGTGAACATTATGCACCGCAACACAGAGACGGAGAAGGGTGCAAAAATGAAGCAATTGCACCTGCTTTTTCCTGTGTGGCAGAGGTTGCCTTGCTGGAGGAACCTAATTAAATTAACCTCAAAGGAAAGGGGAAGTTCTAGTGGCACGCATGCAGCACCTCCGATGATTAGTGCATCGATTTATTAAAATGTACAGAGCTCTTTGCCGTGGGGGGCTTGTTTACTGGCTGTGGCGGGACGAGGCGCGCTTGTTTGGGGGAGTTAATTACGACTGCTCCCTCTTCAAACTCCTGTCAGCCCGGAGTCACTGAGGAGGTGGGCGGCAGCCGAGGTTTCTGTCAACACCGGTGCCACGGGCGCACACACATACACGGATACACACCAGGCCTGTGAGGAGCTCCTCGGTGAAAGTTGATTGACTCCTTTGAGTCTGCAAACGGAGGTAGAAGAGGTCTACTTTACTTAACAAATGAGCTCACTAGCGACAAATAACAAGCACACAAAACTTTACTCACAGCTACTGTTATATAAACACTCATTGGCCACTTCATTAGGTACACGTACCTTGTATCTACAATCATTGTACATTTTATCTCCACTGGCCATACACTTTGTTCAGACTGCAGTGCATCTGTTTCTCTGTATACCTCATGTTCAAGACCATCACAGACCAGGATCAGCTCGTGCTGGTCCTCTAGTCCTGGTTAGCTAGTTGGTGCGCTATTCATTCGAGTACCAGCACAACACACACTAACACACCACCACCACATCAGTGTCACTAAGAATGATATCTGCACAGGACACATAAGACTTTCAGAGGTCTTACACACTTCATGTCATAATGTGTCAGATCTGTTTTGGTGGCATGAGGAGGACCAACACTGTTAGCATTATAGTATGTTGGTCCTAATGTTTTGGCTCATCAGTGTTGAGTACCAGTCAGTACTACTTACTGCCCAGATGTATTGCTCAAATGTTGCTCTTTGATGACTCATTAAAATACGGCTTAGTTAATCTCCTAAAACTCATTAGGATGGTGGTTGCCAAATCTTTACTTTTAACTTCCTGTAGGTCTTACCTCTTACTCACCTCAGTCAGCTGTTCAAAAACATTCTCTATCATGTTTTCATGTGCATGTTACAGACAGCTGTAAGAGACAAAATCTGTGTATACTCATGTTCATTTAATGGAGGCCCAAGGCTCCACTTAGAGAGGGCATGCGTGGGTCATTGTGGGTCGCCCGACCTCTGGACGTTCAGGATGTAGCTGAGAAACAATCTGGTGACAAACTCTTCCCTCAGGATATCCTGTCACTTTGCCTAAATTGTGAGAAAACAACATTTAGTGTAGATAGTACAGTGGAATATAATATAATATAATATAATATAATATAAAATAATATAATATAAAATAATACAATATAATATAATAAAATATAACATAATATAATATAATATAATACAGTATAATATAATATAACATAACATAACATAATATAACATAACATAATATAATATAATATAATATAATAAAATACAGTATAATATAATATAATATAATATAATATAATATAACATAATATAATATAATATAATAAAATACATATATGTAATGTACAATATAATATAATATAATATACAATATAATATATAATATAATATAACATAATATAATATAATATAATATAATACAGTATAATATAATATATAATATAATATAATATAATACATTATTATATAATATAATATAATACATTATTATATAAAATAACATTATATAGTATAATATAATTCATGGTTATATGTATATATAATATGCTAGTTTTGAATTTCAGATTAGTTTTGCAGGAAAATTATAATGTATTTTATATTATTTTCACATAAAGTCACTTTTTCCACATCTTTATTGTGTTCAGTATTCAGCTTATAGCTCAGAAAAATCCAAAATGTCTAATTATTAGAATATTTAATTTGAAATTTGAGTAAATTACTATTCAAACAGTATCAACATTAAAACATGAGTGTTGAAAAATGTCACTTTACGTGTAATGAATATAAAATATCTGGACTGTTTACCTTTTTGAATTACAATCACACATTTTTTCACAATAAGTTCAAAATAAACGACTTTTAAATCCATGCACTAAGCTATGTGCATGTGGTGCTGATGAGTGATGCCATCCTGAGAAGAGAAAGACAGAATGAAGTTAATTAGTGTATTAGTGGAAAAATGTGGACTAATGAAGGCGGGGCAAGGCAGGTTTATTCATCTCCGGAGGAGCCATGCGGTTTGTACGGAAATGTTCTGCATGCCATGATGAGTGGCTTCTTTCATGCCTGGCAGCACTGAGTTGATTTATTTGGGTAGGAACAGGTAGGAATGTGAAAATAAACAGAGGTGAGGTGGCTGTCAGTGTCATGGCTGGATAAACGTGGCAGGGTTGGCAATTGGAGACTCGTTTCCTATTTAAGTGCTCCTGTCATTGTGTGGAATGCAAACGAAGCCTCCGTAGACTTGGCTCTTATTGATGATTCTCTTTAGAAATTATTTGATTGAACACACACTTTTGTGATTGTCCCACAACATCCATCAGGACGTCTCTTAAGTACTAAAACTGTTAAGTGAGCTCGAGAACTTATTCTGTAGATGCTCATGTGGCGCATAAGCCAGGTTCACATGCTGATATTGAGCCATCTTTAAAGATGTCCAAATTTCAGGGTGATCGTAATAGATTACCTTCCCAGATGATGCTGTAGTGTGGGGTGTCTATAATCCAATCTTTACCCCTCTGATCTTCTCCCAGTGCAGTCAGGGCTGCAACCCATTGATAATTATAAAAATAAACCATGTTGAATTAGTAAACAAGTTAAAACCATTACGAGTGACGTGTGGCACCAGCATGAGTGTGTTTATGTGTGCTGTTATAGTTTCATGCTCTTGTCATCATCAATGTTTGTTTAAATTTAATTTGCAAGAAACTGCCGCCTGCTCTCGCGATATAGCAATTCGCTCCGTGAGGTTTTGAGACTTGGAGCCATTGTTTGGGTGTTTTACTCATAAAGTGTGTGGTGTTTGATTCAGGGTAGATCACGTAGTGAGGGTGCCTTCACGACTAACAACGATCAAGCACTGGAAAATCGTTATATGTGGGGTGTCTCACATTTTCAAAAGTGTTTTTAAAATCCCTACAGTGCGCCAGGCTTTAGTGGAGCTTATTCTCATGTAATGGAGTGAAAACAGAGCAAAAGAAACAAGAACTGCTGGAATATAGTCCTCAAGCGGATGTATTAAGAGTGAGTTTTAAACACAGGCACGGGGAACAGCGAGAAGGAAAAAAGCACTGATTTCCAGGGTAAATTTGCGAGCAACACCAAGACAGGATCTGGCAAGGAAGCCTGGATCAGCGAGTGCAGAGCTGCTTTTGCAATCAATCTAATTTCCCATCTGGTAGAAAAGCTTAAATGGCCTTATAATGATACCTTACATTGGCCGGATAATCCGACGTCTCCTGTATTCCCTGCTAGCGGTTGCTTCTAGGCGTAGTGAAAGTTTAGTGAAAATGACCATACACCTTCTCATCTGTGGGACTTCACCACTGGGCTTTGAAAAGTAATCCGTGATGAGAGTTAAAGATGTTTTCTGGTCAGGGCTCTAAAAAAACAGTCATAATCCTGAGGTCAGTGAGGCCTCAGGCAAATCTCTGATGTCCGATTAGAGCTCTGACATAAGACGGGCCAATTGTGGCACGCTGGCAGCCTTTGCTAAGGCTTTATTCCTGTGTCAAAAATCTCTCCGGCTTCCAAGGAATGAAGAAGAGCTTTGTTGTTGTTGTTTACAACTTCAGTTTGTAGGCACCGCATGGTATGCTCATCCACTGATGCCGAAGGAATTTCACGTCTAATTTTAGAGTGCATGACAGTAAGAATTATGGGCAGTAAGCGGCGGTCAGGGTACTGACTGCCTGGCATCCAGCGATGGTGCGGGCATCTAACCCAGGGAAAGAAGCCAGCTGGCTGCTTACCTGACTTACACAAAAGAGAAATCCATCATCGCGATCCACAAAAACAAATTCACAGAGTTACTCATTCTGGTGTCGGCCACATGTTTTTCAGTTACGAAATAACACATGGAGAGCAGCTGGACTTTGAACCAAGTTGGCATGCAAAAGATGGCATAGAAAATATACTTACACAGTCATATCAGAATATTATGATCTCCTACTTAGCGACAATGAATCCGTCGACTTAATGGTGATTCTGAGACTTTCGTTGCTCCTGTGTTCATTATAGTGGCCCACTGTTGCTCTGTACAGCTCACTGGAGTCATTGTTACCCTATGACACCAATGGGGCACCAATGTTATGCTTTTGGGTGGCTCAAGAAGTTCATTCTCAGTACAGCAGCTCTAGAACATCTCACACAGTTAGCAGTTTCTGAGACGCTGCCTCCACCATGCTTCACCCGGTACCCTGTTATCATGGACATCAGTCACATCACGTCCTTTACCCATGATGATGGTTTTACACTCTGACTGGTGTGCTCGCTTATTTATACATGTAGCAAACATGGCATCTGTGACGTCATTCCAAACCAGGGTGGTCATCATATGAGCTTGGGTGGTTAGCATGATTAGCGCTGGGGTCTTGGGTTTGAGTCCCCGTGTGGGATTTCCTCCCACAGTCCAAAAGCATGGAGGTCAGGTGAATTGGCTACTCTAAATTGTTTGGGTGTAAGTGTGTGTGCCCAGCAATGGACTGGTGACAAACTGGCTACAGTTAAAATAGTGTAATGCCCTGCCCAATGCCCTTTGAAGGCGTAGAGGGACTCACTGTGAACCTGATCAGGATTAAGACCTGCTGGCAGGTCCAGCATCTATTCCTTACATTCAGAGATGATTAACCTTTCATTTTCTACGGTGGGAGGAGTCAAAGGAAAGCTGAAACCCACTTCTTTTTAATCAGGTTCTTCATTTCTGCCTATTTTGAGCTGCCAACTAAACTGCCATCAAATATACCATGTGCCAAATACCCCCTATCTAACTTGAAGTGTTCATTTTTGGTTAGAAACCTTTTTAGTGTCCCAAATTTTGGTGCTGTTATGGCTTTAAAGTGAGGTATTAACATCAAAATCATCAAAATGTGCAATCTGACCAGGTGTGCATAAGCTGTCTATGTACAAGTATTTCCAGTCCATTCAAGTCTGTATACAGTAAGTAGCCACAACTTGGCACCGCTTAGCCAGGGTCGGACACGTATGCTACTTGCAGCCAGCGCTGTATAAGCCTACATGTTTAGCCGGCTGTAAACAAATATTTGAGTTGAGGGGTCTGAGGCTGTGCTGACTCGGACAGAACTTGGCCCCAGCACCGTGAAGGAGGAGGAGGAGGAGTTACGAGCTGTAACAAATCTTGCCCAGCATCTGTTCCTCTGCTGCGCCGTGGCCTCTTAAGTCTCTCACACACACGGATGAGTGGCGAGCAATCACTCGCTCATATTTCATCATCAGCTGTCAGTCTTCTTCTACACCTCTCTGACATGCAGAGAGAGAGAGAGACAGAGAGAGACAGAGAGAGTGAGAGAGAGGGAGAGAGAGAGAGAGACAGAGAGAGAGAGAGACAGAGACAGAGAGAGAGAGAGAGAGAGAGAGA